>ML832507.1:0-16261 GCA_009831015.1 Picea engelmannii
CAAGAGATAACTCAACCAATACAGAAAATCCTCCTCCAAGAGATGCGCCACCCTTATTCTTCTTTCACACACTTGAAATGTCACCTTGCCTCATAAGAACATGAGCAAGTGAAGTGAGTTAGAAGTGAGGTGCTAGCCTCTTAATTATACAAAACTGGCACGTGTGAAGAGTCACCATCCTGGCAGGGCCGACCTCTCTCACTGGGTGGGTAAATCTACCTTTAATTAAATCTGGCTCTTTCATTATAACTGCTGGGGCCGACTTCTTATTCTTTACATTATAATTGTTCGATGACCAATCCGCAAAAGGGGATTTGGTCCTTATACAATTACCGACTTGGTTAATCCTCAATGGGGATTAACCTAATAATAAAAATAATAATAATGACATGATTAATCCACAATGGGGATTTAATCCAATAACAAAATAATAAGAATTCTCTTCGCAGTTACATTATTTCAACAATAGATGACCTCAAATCCAATGGATGAATTAATATCTTGTATAACATAGATAACACAAGAAGTAAAAGAATGAAATTCGGGCGAAGAAATAACCAGAATGGGACCTAAAATTTCATTAAAAATGTCTTCGCTCGTAATTTTTGGGTTCTTGTCAAAGTGAATTTTTCATTCCCAAAGAAGGCCAACTGTATTATCTATGTGATTAAAATTCCAATGCAACTGACAAAATCAAAATTCGAGGCCCAAAAGTGTCAAAAGGATCGCCAAGAACTTCTTTTTGAAACTAGCTTTATTACCCTTAAGACCTACAGACTGTTTGAATGGCATGATAATTTACCTCACTTGAAACATCTCCCTGTGCTCTTCACGACACAAAAAATGGTATCCCAATTAGAAATCATATGAGCAAGTTATGATCCTTCAAAATCATGTTGGATAGTGTCAAAATCCCCTCTAGCAATGTTAACATCAATGATTAGTATTCGTCTCACAACAATGCACAACTTGAGTTGGGTTAAATGCCTTTTATGGAAATTATTTTAAAGTTTAAATAAATATTTTAAATTTTATTTAAATTAAATTGGAATTATTTATATTTGAAATTTATTTAAATAAAATGGTGGGGGTTTAATGTGTATGGCTCATGCTTCCTGGAACAACACACTAGAGTTGGATAAATGATTGCGACTTGAATAAATGATTGTGTGCCGCCACACATTGGACTAGAATAAATTATTGTGTTCCTCGAGACAACGTATTTGGATGAACTATGGCATGCCACAACACCGCGTTAGATAGAATAATAGGTGTTGAAAAAGACACGGGAATAAGCAATTTTGTGGGTGTGAGTTCTGAGATTTAATATAATTGGGTTTGGTTATAAGGAGGGGGTGGGTATGGTCCACAATCCCCCTCCTTCCTTAGTGTGTAATGGATAAATGTTAAGGGAGGCAATGTCCATGTTCCACAACCCCCCTCCTTCCTCACTGTGTAATGAATAAATTTCAAGGCAGGGTTGTGGCCATACCACCCCCAGCCCTGGATTATATACTCTGAACACATTTCTTCCCTTAACCATGAACGATAAGGGGAGGAAGGGGGGCTCACAACCACCCCCCTCTTTTAATATTTAATACTTTAATAACCCTTCTTTCTAGAGCTTTTATAACATCAAATTATTTTCAAACTTAGTTTTAAATCGAAATCAAATGTATGTGTGACCACTCAACCTAGTCCCATGTCAAACGCACCAACGACATGATCCTATTTTGAAAATAGTACACCGATGATATGGAAACATGGTCTAAGCTTTGATATTGCAACGGTCTCTTGCAAGTTCATACAACCTTACACTATTGGAGTTTCCTCAATGTTTAATACTTTCCTCAACCATCAATTCCACCAATGAAGGAGATCACCCACTCGTCACCAATATACCTAGTTCTGGTGGAATCACCGCATCTTCACTAAAATACCAGAGCACAATATTTCTTCCAACACCGATACAAAATTTTTTTATCTTTCTTTGAGTGTCGATATAGAGACATGATCCCACAAAACTTCCTTTCATATTTTTCCATAACTTGTGACTCTGATACCTATTTCATGCATTCCTTATACCATTGGAAAGTTATTTCCTAGATATACAAATTCACAGTTATATAATTTTAGATATTTCTCACCAATTTTTCACATGTTTCAGTATTAATATTTGTAACATTGTTAACAACCCCGAAGAAAACAATACTTCAACTAACATCAGAGAAACCAGGAACCGAACTCAGAGAAGCTGTAATGAACCTAAAAAATCACCATAATTTTATTTTTTTTTCTTTTCTATGACATAATTCAACTTCGTTTAAGCTTAGGATTTAAGAGAGGTAAGATTCAATTCGATTCAAATGATATTATTACACCAGTCTAGTTTTAGTTCGAACAAGAAATTGTCAGAGTAATTAGTTCTGCACACTTACTTACTCTTGTGATTGCAAGTCTGGATCTTCATGACTGCCCGAATAGCAGGTGACTTGACTATCTACTATGTGCGCGTGTAAAGGCGAATATTAGCATTTTACCATAGAAAATTCGCTTTAACTCTCTATTAATGTATGTACTTAATTCCACCTACAATTAAGTATATACCTATATATTTTCCATATAATAATTTAGGTATTGGTCATGCCCCATACACAATGACTTGTAATATGAATTGTTATTATTATAATCTTATCCCGATACCTATATCTTTTCCATATAATAATTTAGGTACTGGTCATGCCCCATACACAGTGACCTATAATATGAATTGTTATTATTATACTCCTATCCCGGATGAAGATCCTCCAATGTTTTCTACCAATCCATTCATTACAGTATTTGAGTTTCTCCTATAACAACAATTCCTATTGTGTTCCTACAACTTTGTGAAGAAATAGAGGTCAAATAGGTTTTAGTGGTCACAAGTGCAGACCAAAACAAAGGACCCTGTTGTTTTCCGAAATCCAAAATATGAAACAACTGTGGGCCAGCATTTCGGGGTTTTGAGAGTACAAGAGTCGAACATCAACACACAACATTTCCCGAAATTACGAAAAGATGTCGAGCACTTCAGGGTTTTTGGGTTCGGGATTTCGTGAATACAAAAGTCAATCATCGACACACAACAACTCCCGAAGTTGGGAAATATGATCATTACTTCGGGAATTCAGACTTCGAGATTTCGCGAGTGCAATTGCCCAAACAAAAAACATATATAAACCTCTGAAATGTGAAAAAGGAAAGGTGAGTCCCACACTTCGGAATTTCAGGGTTCGGAACTTCACAAGTTCCGGTGTCCAAACATTGACATAAACAATTTTCCAAAATGCGAAAAAGGAAAAGGTGAGACCCTCATTTTGGGATTTCGGGGTGTGTGGTTTCACGGTTTTCATAACCAAACACTCAACATACAACAATTCCCGAATTGTGAAAAAGAAAGGAACTAATAATTTGGGATTGTGGGGTTTGGGGTTTCGGGGTTTTCAAAAACCAAACAACAACAAACAACCACTCCCAAGTTCTGAAAATGTGAAAGGATGTGGGACCAACACTTCGGGATTTCAAGATTCGGGGTTTCGGTGTTTCAAATGCCAAACAACAACACACAATAACTCCCGAATTCCAAAAGGTGAAAGGATGTGGGACCAACACTTTGGGATTTCTGGATTCGGGGTTTTGAGGTTTCAATGCCAAACATCCAACATAAGCAAACTTCCAAAAAATGCAAAAAAGAGAAGGTGGGACACGCATTTCAGGGTTTCGAGGTTCGAAACTTCGTGAGTTCAAGTGCCCCAAACCTCTTACGTAACAAACTTCTGAAATGCGAAAAGTGGAAGCTCCAAGGTTTCAAATGCCAAACATCCAACATAAACAAACTTCCAAAAAATGCAAAAAAGAGAAGGTGGGACCTGCATATTGGGGTTTCGGGGTTCGAAACTTCATGAGTTCAAGTGCCCCAAACCTCTTATGTAACCAACTTCTGAAATGTGAAAAGTGGATGCTTCGGGGCTTCGGGGTTCAGAACTTTGCGAGTTTAGAATCCATACATCAATATACATGAACCTCTGAAAGGCGAAAAGAAAGTTGGACTAAGTTTTCCTGTTGAAAAAAAATTAAGGTAATAATTCAATTCAAAACGCAAAGGAAGAGTGTACTCTGCTTCTATTGTAACTCTTCACACTATTTTCATCACTCCCTGATCTTTATCCTTTGTGGGTACTCTTGATTTTCATTTTCTGGGAGAACTCTTACTTTCATTTCTGGGAGATTGAAGGTGTAGAAGGATACGATATACCTTTACCTCATAGAATTCTGAAAGCCTAAGGACTTAGGAATTTTACACGCACAGAAGGGAAAAAAGGATAAAATTTTCTGTATAAGGTAAATTCTATAATATTCACTTAGAGCCTCTTTTAATCAATGCATTAAATGTCAACAGTACTAGATATGTGCATCTATGTAAATACATGATTACGAATATCATTCCATCAAAGATTAGTGATTATAAATGATGTTCCGAGGGATTTGAGTTTGGTTTCCTAGGGATTTATCTACAGAGAGGATCTACCTCATTATCATTAATCTCCTCCTTTCCTTACTTACTTATAGAAATATAATTACAGATTTCCTTCACATATATTCCCCACAACAAACAAAAATGGAAAACATTACAGTTCCAATTTAATCAATACTATGCATCAGAAAAATCATTGAGACAAAGAGTGGACATCATTCCAGTTCAAATTTAATATGGCATCGAAATAAAAACATAGCCATTCATAATAGAGAGGGGTAGTTCAACATATATGAACCCAATCCGCGGGAATACAAAGGGAACATGCACGTTCCTCCCAACCATAGAAGAGGGCAGCCAAAGTCACTTGCCCGATTCACCCCCTAGCCTGACCATGAATCCATGAGGGTGAACTTGGAAACTCCTCTTCAACAATGTCCTTCAATTCCAACAGTTATCCTCTTGCCTCACACTTACTCAATAGTGCTCATAACAGTAATATGATTATGTTTCAGCAAGCTCCTCTTGCCTCACACTCAATCCGCAATGTTCATAACATCAAGCGAGCTTAGAAATCCTTTCCCAGCATACTTGGCAGCATCCTGCCTCCTCACATATGCTATTTATCAATTTTTGCCCGGGTCGTTTTCCCTCCTTTGGGGATTTTTGCAGCTCTCTTAATCCCTGATTTTCATGGGCTGCCATTGGCCAAATCTATGATTTTCCACTTCTCATAATCAGCCTAGAGGTAGTTCCAACATGTTCCCCACTCATGGAGTCCTGGTCAGTTGATTTTAACATGGCTATTCCATTTGTCATCCTGCAATTAATATAATTATTTTGTTGTGATACAAGTGTCATAGTCAAATAGTTAGTTGAGTACAAACATATCTCTTCCCAACAGTGACAATAATTAAATACTATTACTAAATTCGAAATTCAGAATTGCCATAAATGGAAAAAAAATTGAGATTCAAATTTGCCAAAAACAGAAATAAATTTCAAGCACACCAAAAATAAAAATATTTTATTTTTGGGGGATGTCACATCCTTTCCCCCTTTAGAAAAAAACTTTCCTCAGTGTTCGTTCCTTTCATGGAACATGATTAGATGATATTTCCTCAAATCTCCTTTGAATTCCTAAGTGGCCTCCTCAGGACTAAAGTGCTTCCATTGCACCTTTACCTGAGCGACGGCTCTATTCTGAAGTGTTATTTCTCTCTGGTCCAAAATGCGTAGGGGTTCCACTTGGAACTCGCCTTTGGGTTCCACCTGCACCAAGTTCCAATCAATCATATGAGTAGGGTCATGAATATACTTTTTCAGCAAAGACACATGAAATACATTATGAATTCTTAGATTAGCTGGAAGTGCAAGCGGATATGCTATGGGTCCAATTCGGGCTAGTATCTCGAAGGGCCCACAAAACCTGGGTGCCATATTAGCACAGTTACCCAACTTCAACGAGCTGTTTCGGGCTTTGACCTTCAAATAAACATGGTCCCCCATTTGAAATTCCAAGTGTCTTCTTTTCTTATCTGCATAGCTCCTCTGTCTGCCCTGTGCCTCTTTCAAGTTTTGTTGTACCTTGCTTACCATGTTCTCCATTTCTTGGAGCATCTTTGGTCCAACCATGAGTCAGTCAGTCAGGTTATCCTAGCTAATTGGATTTGTACACTTTTTTTCCATACAATATTTCGAAAGGGCTCAACTTAGTCGAAGTTTGGTACCCAATGTTATATGAAAATTCTACCAAGTGTAGGTAGTCTTCCCACTTGTTCGGTTTTGTTCTTACATACATGCAGAGCATATCCTCTATGATTTGGTTTGTCCTTTCAGTCTGTCCATCCATTTGTGGATGATAACTCGTACTGAAATTAAAATTAGTATTTATCCCTACAAATAATTCCTTCCAAAAAGCGGATGTGAATTTTACGTCTCTATCTGAAATCACCATTTTAGGAATACCATGCAGTCTAAAAATTTCTTTCATGAATATTTCAGCAATGTTAATATCTTTAAAAGTAGACTTTACAGGAATAAAGTGTGCAGAATTACTGACTTTATCGATTACAACCATGATAGAATCATTATGTTTCTGAGTTTTAGGCAAACCTGTTATAAAGTCCAATGATATGGTCTCCCATTTTAATTCTAGTACTGGTAATGGCTGTAATAGGCCGATTGGGTGTTGGTGTTCAGTTTTAACCTCCTGACAATCTTGGTACCTAGCCAAATATTCTGTTGTTTCGCCCTTCATGTTAGGCAAGTAAAATAGTTTTATGAGTGTTGTTATTGTTTTTTGGTAGCCAGGATGGCCAGAATATGGTTTCGTATGCACTTCATCTAAAATAGTTAATTTTATCTCTGCTGAATTTGGTATGTAAACTCTGTTTTTAAATATTAATAGTCCCTCATTGTCGATACTTATATCCGGTTCATTTGAGTTTGTGATACTATTTTCCAATTCTGCCATCATCGTAGTGTAATTTTCGTCGTTAATACTTGTCGTTTTTATTCTTTGTTCCAGATAACTTTATGCCCTACTGATATTTATCTCAAATAACCCATGGATTCTGCAGCTTAAAGCATCTCCTACTTTATTTTCCTTACCCTTGATATGTGTGACCTCAAAATAGAATTCTCTCAAGAAGGTTAGCCACCTTTCTTGTCTCGCATTAAGGTCTGGTTGGTTAAACAAATATTTCACTCCACTATTATTCGTCAATAGTAAGAATTTTATGCCCATTATATAATGTCACCACATTTTTAAGGCATGTATTACTGCTGCCAATTCTAAGTCATGAGTGACATAATTTCACTCTTGTTCCTTTAATTTCCGGGACTCATAACAAATCACGTGCCCTTCCTGAGTTAGAACACCACCTAGTCCCTCTTTACTTGCATCAACGCATACTATGAAGTCTTTATCTGGGTCTGCTACCTTCAAAATGGGTGTTGATGTCAATAATTCTTTTAGCTTGTTAAAACTATCTTGACACTTTTGCAACCAGTTAACCTTGGTCCCTTTCTTTTGTAATGACGTGATAGGGTAGGCTATCTTGGAGAACCCTTATATAAATCTGCAATAATATCTGGTGATTCCCATGAATGATCGGATATCTACCACATCCTTAGGTACTGGCCATTCCATAATGGATTTTATCTTCTCCGGGTCTACGGCAATACCTTCCAAGGAGACGACATGTCCTAAATATTGTATTGTTTTTGATAAAAATCACATTTGTCAAATTTTGCGTATAGTTTGTGTTTCCTTAGTGTTTGCAGAACTATTCGTAAGTGTTCATCATGTTCCTCCTCCGGTTTAGAAAAGACCAGAATATCATCGATAAATACTACTACGAACTTGTCTAAGTACTAGCTCAAAATTTTGTTCATCAAGCACATAAATGTGGTTGGTGCATTAGTGAGTCTGAAAGGTATGACTACAAACTCGTAGTGTCCATATCTTGTTCGAAAAGTTGTTTTGTTTATGTCCTGGTCCTTCATCCTAACTTGATGATATCTGGATCGTAAATCCAATTTTGAGAAGATCTTGGCCCCACCAACTTGATCGAACAGATCATTTATCCTGGGTAAGGGGTATTTATTCTTAATGGTCACTTTGTTCAGTTGTCTATAATCAATACATAGTCTTAGAGTACTATCTTTCTTTTTCACAAAGAGGACTGGTGCTCCCCATGGCGAGACACTTGGTCTGATATACTCTTTATCCAACAATTCCTGTAATTGTATTTTTAATTCTGTCAGTTCTGGTAGACTTATTTGGTAGAGTGATTTTGAGATAGGGGTTGATCCGGGTAGTAAGTCTATGGAGAAATATATTTCTCTCCTAGGAGGTAGTTCTGGTATCTCATCAACAAACATGTCTTTGAATTCACGTAGGATAGCAAAGTCTTATAACTTGGGCTTATCTTCTTTTTCTAATAGATTCGTTACTTGGATGGCATAAACTTGACATCCCTTTCTAATAAATTTTTGGAATTGCATCATTGATACTTGTCTAATTGACACAAGTTTTGGTATGCCTTGGGCTGTTCTAATAGTGCCAAAATTATCTTTGTAGCTAAGTATCTTTGTATAATAGTCTAGTACTTCTTTCTGTTGCTCCAACCAATCCATGCCGATAATCATATCATAATATCCTAGTGGTAGGATGTTCAAATTGGTCCTTATATTTTGACCATCTAAGTTGAACTCAGGATTAGAAATAAAGTTAATTACTCTTCTTTTAGTACATGTTGCTAGTTGTACAAGCCAATATTTTTCATGCTTTTGTTTCTTAACTTTATTCAACTCTACTACATCGGGAGTAATATAACTTAACGTAGCTCCAGGGTCAATTAAAACAAAAATTTGGTTGTCATGGATTTTACCTTCGATTTCTACCACTGAGGACTAGTGGTCAGCTTGTCGACCATCTATCGTTGCATTTATCTGATGAAAAATTTTGCCCATGTTTCCCACTGTTGAGGCTTCCTGTAAATTTTGAACATCAGTTCTATTTATTGTAATTAAACGTGGATAGTTCCTCCTTAGATCAGGCTCTCCACACTCCCAACACTTTAATGGTTCATGGGAGTTGTCCCCAAACTTCTTTGTTCCCAGGTTTACCGGTTTACCACTACCTTGCGTGTTCGAATGATTGGAGTGAAAATCCTTCCTTGGGAAACTTTTTGTTGCATTCCGATAAGGAGCTGGCTGGTATCCCTTCTTCTGTCGGTTTATTCCATCTTGCTTATTATCCTTATAGGTCTTGGGAAACTCTACCCACTATTTATACTGGTCATAGGACATTCGTGATTTCCTGAATGCCTCACTCAAGGATTTGGGATTGTAAAACTCAATTCTATCCCTGTAGGACTGTGGTAAATAGCTTAAGAATCGTTGGATTTTTACCTTATCCTATCGTATGTATGGTACGAACCTTAGTAGTTCCAGAAATTTATTTATAAGGTCCTCCATCATCATTTGTTCAAGTCGTAACTCATAGAATTCTTTCATCTTCATTTCATAATAGATTTCATAAAGGTATTGTTTCTTAAAATACTTATTAAAGTTGGACCATTCCAATTGTTTCTCCTTTAGGCCCTTGGCCAATTTCAAGTCCTTCCACCAAATGTTGGCCTTCCCCTTCAGATTGTAGATGGCCATTTTGACCTTCATGTTGCTGGAATAGTTGTAGATTTGGAAGTATCTTTTGATGTCCAACAACCATGCCTCAGCTTCTTCTCCTGTCCTGGATTCTCCATCAAAAGTAGTTGGTTTAATCTTTTTAAATTCTCCTTCAAGGTGGTCTGTTTGTTTTGTTTTTCTATCTAGTATGGTTTTATCTTTAGCTGAAGGCGTCCCTTCAGACGAACAGTCTCCTTTTTTTGTTTTCACACCAGAATTCTTGGAGGCCCTTTTGCTGACCTCTTCCTCATGGTTATCATCTTTTGGAATTTTCTTACTCACTATACTACACAGAAGGACTTCATTTATCTCTTATTGTTCCTGCTGTGACTTCTTCAATTTTTCATTGCCAGCCTTGAAAACTTGTAGTTCAACAATAAGGTTCCTCATTGTTTCCAACACCTCTGTGGGTGAGCTTCCATCATTGTTTGTATGGGATCTCCAGGAGGTCCTTATTGTGGATTCTCTTCCACCTTGATTTTTCACCTTCTTGAGTTTCCATTATTCAACACAAAATAGAAAAGATTTATGTTTGTAATCCACAAGATTTATTAGTTTTTCCATAAATCGGAATATATACTAAGCAATTAATGTGGCCCTATTCAAACCCAATGTTGTAACTTTTTCTCTGATACCATATGTAATGAACCTCAAAAATCACCATAAAAAATAAAAAAAAAATTCTATGACATAACTCAACTTCGTTTAAGTTTAGGATTTAAGAGAGGTAAGATTCAATTCCATTCAAATGATATTATTACACCAGTCTAGTTTTACTTCGAACAGGAAATTGTCAGAGTCATCAGTTCTGCACACTTAGTTATGCTTGTGATTGTAAGTCTGGATCTTCATGATTGCTCAAACAGTAGGTGACTTGACTATCTACTATGTGCGTGTGT
The DNA here is from genome assembly GCA_009831015.1 of Picea engelmannii. NCBI lineage: Eukaryota > Viridiplantae > Streptophyta > Pinopsida > Pinales > Pinaceae > Picea > Picea engelmannii. The sequence goes on from ML832507.1 coordinate 10,612, forward strand.
AAAGAAGAATATTATAATTTTACTGTAGAAAATTCGCTTTAACTCTCTATTAACGTCTGCACTTAATTCCACCTACAATTAAGTATATACCTATATCTTTTCCATATAATAATTTAAGTACTGGTCATGCCCCATACACAGTGACTTGTAATATGAACTATTATTATTATACTCCTATCCCGGATGAAGATCCTCCAACGTTTTCTACCAGTCCATTCATTACAGTATTTGAGTTGTTCCTATAACAACAATTATTACTTTGTTCCTACAACTTTTTGAGGAAATAGAGGTCAATTGGTTTTTAGTGGTCACACGTGCTGAACAAAACAAAGGACCCTGTTGTTTGCCAAAATACGAAATATGGAACGACTGTGGGCCAACATTTCGGGGTTTTGCAAGTACAAGAGCCAGACATCAACACACAACATTTCCCGAAATTGCAAAAATATGTTGAGCACATTGGGGTTTCGGGGTTCGGGATTTCGTCAATACAAAAGTCAATCATCGACACACAATGACTCCCGAAATTGGAAAAGGTGATCAGTACTTCGGGAATTTGGACTTTGGGATTTCGCGAGTGCAAGTGCCCATACAACAAACATATACAAACCTATGAAATGCAAAAAAGGAAAGGTGGGTCCCATACTTCAGGATTTTGGGGTTCGGAACTTCGTGAGTTCTAGTGTCCAAACATCGACATAAAAAATTTTCCAAAATGTGAAAAAGGAAAAGGTGAGACCTGCATTTTGGGATTTTGGGGTGCGGGGTTTCATGGTTTTCATAACCAAACACTCAACATACAACAATTCTTGAATTGCGAAAAAGAAAGGAACTAATAATCTGGGATTGCAGGGTTTGGGTTTTTGGGGTTTTAAAAAACCAAACAACAACACACAACCACTCCCAAGTTCTGAAAAGGTGGAAGGATGTGGGACCAACACTTTGGTATTTCAGGATTCAGGGTTTCAGGGTTTCAAATTCCAAGCAACAACAGACAACAACTCCCAAATTCCGAAAGGTGAAAGGATGTGGGACAAACACTTCAGGATTTTAGGATTCAGGGTTTCAGGGTTTCAATGCCAAACATCCAACATAAACAAACTTCCAAAAAAATGCAAAAAAGACAAGGTGGGACCCGTATTTTGGGGTTTCGGGGTTCGAAAATTCGTGGGTTCAAGTGCCCCAAACCTCTTATGTAACCAACTTCCGAAATGCGAAAAGTGGAAGCTTCGAGGTTTCAAATGCCAAACATCCAACATAAACAAACTTCTGAAAAATGTGAAAAGGAGAAGGTGGGACCTGGATATCGAGGTTTTGGGGTTCAGAACTTCGCGATTTCAAGTGCCCCAAACCTGTTATGTAACTACCTTCTGAAATGTGAAAAGTGGAAGCTTCAGGGTTTCAGGGTTCAGAACTTCGCGAGTTCAGAATCCATACATCAATAGACATGAAACTTTGAAAGGCGAAAAGAAATTTGGACTAAGTTTTCCCGTTGAAAAAAAATTAAGGTAATAATTCAATTCAAAATGTAAAGGAAGAGAGTACTCTTCTTCTACTGTAACTCTTCACACTATTTTCATCACTCCCTTATCTTTATCCTTTGTGGGTACTCTTGATTTTCATTTTCTGGGAAAACTCTTACTTTCATTTCTGGGAGACTGAAGGTGTAGAAGGATACCTTTACCTCACAGAATTTCGAAAGCCTAAGGACTTAGGAATTTTACATGCACAAAAGGGCACAAACGATAAAATTTTCTGTATAAGGTAAATTCTATAATATTCACTTAGAGCCTCTTTTAATCAATGCCTTAAACATCAACAGTACTAGATCTATGCATCTATGTAAGTACATGATTAAGAATATCATTCCATCAGAGATTGTTCATTATAAATGATGTTCCAAGGGATCTGAGTTTGGTCTCCTCGGATTTATCTACAGAGAGGATCTGCCTCAATGTCGTTAATATCCTTCTTTCCTTACTTACTTATAGAAATATAATTACAAATTTCCTTCACATATATTCCCCACAACAAACAAAAATAGAGAATGTTGCAGTTCCAATTTAATCAATACTATGCATTTGAAAAATCATTCAGACAGAGAGTGGACATCATTCTAGTTTGGATTTAATATGACATTGAAATAAAAACATAGCCATTCATAATAGAGAGGGGTAGTTCAACATATCTGAACCCAATCCGTGGGAAGAAAAAGTGAACAACCATGCTCCTCCCAACCATAGAACAAGGCAACCAAAGTCACTTGCTCGATTCACCCCCTAGCCTGACCATGAATCCATGAGGGTGAACTTGGAAACTCCTCCTCAGTAATGTCCTTCAATTCCAATAGCTATCCTCTTGCCTCACACTTACTCAACAGTGCTCATAATAGCAAGGTGATTCTATTTTAACCAGATCCTCTTGCTTCACACTCAATCCGTAGTGTTCATAATAGCAAGCAAGCTTAGAAATCCTTTCCAAGCATACTTGGTAGCGTCCTGCCTCCTTGCATATGCTATTTATCAATTTTTGCCCGGGTCTTTTTCCCTCCTTTGGGTATTTTCATGGGCTGCCAGTGGCCAAATCTCTGATTTTCCACTTCTCATAATCAGCCTAGAGGCAGTTCCAACATGTTCCCCACTCATGGAATCCTGGTCAGTTGATTTTAACATGGTTGTTCCATTTGTCCTCCTGCAATTAATATAATTATTCTGTTGTGATACATTGTCATATTCAAATAGTTAGTTGAGTCCAAACAGATCTCTTCCCAATAGTCAAAATAATTAAATATAATTATTAAATTCGAAATTCAAAATTGCCATAAATGGAAAAAAATTTGAAATTCAAATTTGCCAAAAATGGAAATAAATTTCCAGCACACCAAAAATAAAAATATTTTGTTTTTGGGGGATGTCATAGAAGCATATATGAACTCTCATGCAACTAATGTTTTAGTTATATCTAGGTTCAAATGCATGGTTTTAAAATTTTATTTCGATATTTTACTATGGTCACTCATCTATTGTGTGTTGAATGGTGCTAGGTACCATTGTTAAAAGAAGGTCGTACTCAACAATCTAGATAAGAAACACATGAAAGAAGAAAACCATGAAGAGACAATTGTTACACATCAAGATAAGGGAGAATCCTCTAGTACACAACAGTTCCCTGACAAATGTGATTTACAACTAAGGATGTTAGAGAAATAGCAACAATAACAATTGTCCCAGGAGAAAGAGGGAATCAAGCTCAAATGGCCAAAGAAGAATTCTAAATCCCATGTTGTTCGATTATCAAACTTGGAGGAAGAAGAGTTTCCCAAAGTTCATATTAGTCATCACAGTTTGTGGGGGCACTATTGGCAAAATTTGTGATGTCCCACCAACACTAAAAGACAAATTCAAAATGTAACTGCATATAATACATTAAATTATAAAAAATTCCATTGTCCTTATTCCCTCATCATTCCGAAGAGGATAAGGTAAAAAGTTTGTAAATGAAATGTCATGGTGAGAGGTTAGAAGGCCAATAGTAAAGATGAATTTCAATGAATAGGAGGATTGTATCTGAATAAAGGGATTTTTGCTCTGGGAGCTTTCATGTACCATTGCTCAAACTTTTAATGAGGAGAACCCTATTTGGCCAAGATTTTTTCTGAAGAATTTTGATCCTTTGGTTCCATGTGTGTGGACTATTCTACTATGTTTCACTCAACACTTGGGTTGTGTAATAATGTACTTCATATTATAAACTATTATTATGTATGTTTGTTGCATTCTTATTTATGTTCTTCAAGGAATATTTGTTTGAATCCATGGACATAATATTGTAACAAATTGCTTAAATGATATACTATTATGTGTTTGTAGTTATTTGATCATATTCTTGTCTCTAATTTGTGTGAACTATTTCCCGGTTCATCAACAAGATTATGTTTGTTTCTATGTTTTCTTTATTCTTACCTTTTTTTTATGGACACATGCATTTTATATTAGTTTTGTCTCATTCTTTAGATTATCAACCTTCATCAATAGATCAGGTTGTAACTAGTAAACGCCAAACTAGAAATGGTTGTCAGGCGAAAATATAGATGGGTTTCCTATTCCAAATGGTGAGAGGTCTAATTCAGACTTCTTATCATGGGTAACACATATAATTTATAAAGGGAAATTTTCACACGTTAACATACAATATAAATCAAAAGGCTTGTAAATGCAAAAAAGAATTTTGTACCCATCCTTGTAAAAGATAAAGACGATGACAAGTCCAAAACTCTCAAAAGATGTGAACCTAAACATAAAGATGAATTATTCAAGATTATTTTTAACTATGATTAAGTATTTTAGGAACCACCAGGATTACCTCCAGAGAAATATATACAATATGAGATTCAACTACAAGAAGATGCACCTCTTCCAAACATTTTCATGTATAGGTTATTTGTCCTTGAGGTTGAAAAAATAAAGAAGCAAGTTCAGGATTTGTTTGAGAAAGGATCCATCTAACCAAGTACCACTCCACGTGGATCACCATTGTTCTAGTATGAAAGAAATATGATACATGGCAAATGTGTGTGGATTTTCGGGCATTGGGAGCCATCTGACCAAGTACCACTCCACGTGGATCACCATTGTGCTAGTACGAAGGAAATATGATACATAAAAAATGTGTGTGGATTTTCGAGCATTGAACAAAATTACAGTGAAGAATAATTACCCTCTTTCTCATATTGATTATTTGTTGGACTAATTAAAAAACACAACTTATTTCACTAAGTTATACTTAAGAAGTGGTTATCATCAAGTAAGGATTAATGAAGATGTTATTTGGAAAATGATTTTAAAATGAAACAAGGTTTATTTGAATGGTTGGTTATTCCCTTTGGCCTTTGTAACACTCTTCCTACTTTCATGTGGGCTATGAATGATGTATTTAAGTAATTTATAGATTATTCTGTAATAGTCTACTTATATGATATATTGATTTTTAGTAAAAGTTGGGAATATCATGTTAATCATGTTAGAAAAGTCTTATATGATTTTTAAAAGGACAAATTGTGCCTAAAGATGTTAAAATGTGAATTTGGGAAAACATATTTAGTTTATTTGGGATATATAGTAGTGGGTGGTGAATTGAAAATTGGTCCCTCTAAAGTTGAAGCAATTATGAAGTGGCCTAGTCCTAATACTTTAATAGAAGTTAGGTGCTTCCTTGTGGCAGATCAATATTGGAGGAAGTTCATTGATTAGTTTTATCTTATTGGATATCCTTTACATGATTTGAAAAACACTAAGTATTTCTTTTAGTGGGGAGGTAAACAACATAAAATCCTTCGAGACCTTGAAAGTAAATATTAATACAACCCCAATTCTAGCGTTGTCAAATTTATAGAAACCATTTTAGAATGAAATTTATGCAAGTGATTATTCCATGGGAGAAGTGTTAATTACAAAGGAGTAAACCAATTTGTTACCATTCTCGAACCTTCATTAGTTCAGTAAGAAATTATCCTACTTACGACAAAGAATTGTATGCTTTGGTTCAGAGTGTGAAGAAGTGGAAAAATTATTTGATAGGAAAAGAGACAATCATCCATAGGCATCATCAACGTTTGCAATATATCTAATCACAATCAAAGCTACAACAATCA
>ML832507.1:26604-39609 GCA_009831015.1 Picea engelmannii
GAAGTTCCCTTTTTGGGTGGCATGTTGGCCAAGTATCACTTTTGAACCTTGATTTTGAGGTGGTTCTGCTAGACAATATTTCTTCTGTTGTATCTCCCAATTTTTGACCCTTCTGGGTATGAAACTTTCTCTTATGTAATTCTATAGTATTTCTTCTCTGCAATGCCATAGGTCTGATCAAAATTGGATGTGCCAAGTGGAATTTACAGTAACTTCCCCACAACTTGCCGATTTTTGGCCTTTCCAGGAGATCTCACTTGTATAGTGTGCCCCGCACAAAATGATTGTTATAAAATTCTAAAACTCGTACCCAAAATACTACAGACTGTCCAAAATCCAATGCAACCAGTCCCACACAATTTGGATACTCTAGGAAGAAGTTATGATTGTTTTACCTAGAACACCTTGTTGAGACTAGTCAATAGGGATAGTCAGATACCCTATCTTACACAGGGTGTATCTACAAATTTAAGATGAACTATATGCCAAAATTTTTACCATAGATACAATACTAATTTATGTAAATGGCCTCCAGAGGGAAGGGTCTGAAAAATTACGAAAAATGTTTTATAGCGAAAATTCCTCAATGAATCATTTCAGGATGATTCCAAAACCCTATATTGTACAGGTTGTATCTTAGAAAGTATAAGGCCTCAGGAGCTTAATTTTGAACCCAACGTACCTTGATCTATCTACTAAATACCCTCCAAGTGTTTCCTTCTAAAACGTTTTAGAAAAAAAGTTATAGTGAAAAATTCCACGGTGTCTCAGATGTAGCAGCGAAACCCCAAGACCTTGAGCTTTGATACCATATGTTAAGAACCAAACATCAATATAGCATATAGAAACCTTAGAAAAAGTAGTCAACGCCTTGAAAAAGAGATAATTTCAATTAATAATCCTCTTCGAGGGGGCAAACTCCTTTTACCCCACTTAAATGTTCAAGTACAAGATGATTCAAAATGAAAATGTCTCCTTGGTATATATAGGAGACTAGGAGGTATAATTACAAATAATGGCCTGAAGCTGACATAATTAAAATAAAATTAGTAATCTAAATTACAACTAATGGCCTAAAGCTGACATAAATAAAATAGCATTACTAATCTAATATGCCCCAGTTAAGGGGTAATGAGCCAATATTAGGGCTTAACATTTTGTATCAAGTCATTACTGCATCTCTCTTTGCTTCTTTGATTTAATATATGTTCTAATTCAAACTGCAAAGATACCTTCTTATTGCCACTCTTTATTTTTTATATATTCTTCAAAATGGAGTGAGTGTGAACCACTATTTCCCTTTGTTTGGACAATCTGACCCCTTCGACTAACTTGATCATAATTACTGTTTATTTATTTTACCATGAAGTATTTTCATAAATTAATCACAGATATGGATGAATTTCATCTTATTAACTCGATCCCTAATCTCTACAAATATTGCAAGAAGCGGAGTTCTGTTGAGGTGCTTCCTTCCAACCATTACATGTGACTAATAACACAAAACCACAGGCTTATCAACTTTAACGATGTATTATGTTTTTCTTTTTAAATCTCTTATACCATATGACCAATGGTGGTAACTAGATGTTAGGCCAAATGAGCACTTGAGCATTTTGTTATAATCAAAGGTCATGATTTAATCTCCCAATGATGGACGATTGTTGAGACTTCGAGACTTTTCCCTTCGAAACTTCAGGACTTGCAACATGTCAAATCTCCTAGAGCGGATTTCATCGAATAGATCAGATGGCTCATATTTACTTTAAAGAACCAGATCAATGGTTAGATTTGATCTTTAAATATATCATTTTACTGCTTTAATCTTACGGCTAGGACTTAATCAAGAATTTATATGGATAGCCACCATTTACTTTGGGACTTAGGCTATTCTACTTACACTATCCTTCCACTGTAGTAGATCAATTCTCCTAAAGTGATCTTCAGATTGAATGACTCGTGTCCACTTTGGGACTTCAACATTCGGGACTTCAGGACTTTGGGCAAGTGCTTGTGGTAAAACTCCCAAAGTAAAACTCTCGAAGTGACATAACTTACTTACGTCACTTGATGACATGGCACAAGCTGAGTAGTTTCCACATGTCACTCAGATTTGTGACTTATACATACATGAAATTTCGATTTCATCTTGACACTTGTCATTATTTGACTGTGCCATGTGTCCTTGTTGACATGGTATGCTGACATGGTTTTTCACATGTCCTTGCTGACGTGGTATAATGATGTGGTCTGCCACATGTCCTTGTTGATGTGGTCTACCACATGTCCTTGTTGATGTGGTCTTTTGATATAGATCTCCCTAATCTAATGGTCATCATATATTCTCCAGATTTGATGGTCCTTATTCATTTCATATTTCAGGACTTCGGGTAATTCAACTTTTCAAGTGTCCAATTATTTTGAAGTGAGATTATCTGAACTGTAACCTCCTCACATATTTTAAACATAACTAAATGTTGTTCATCAATCATGATCTTAGATTGATGGTTTGATATATCTACGATGCTACTCTCCCTTGGATTAAATCCAATGACCTTCCAACTTTGGTTATCCTATTCTTCAACTTTATTTCATTTGATGGCTAACGAAAATTCGGGTAATTGAGAACTCAACCTTTTCTCTTATCCTATCCTTACACTTAATTTGATCTAACGACTGATGGGTATTTGGATAATCGAGATCTCATATATTTTTTCTTATCCTATCCTTCCACTCAAAAGTGATCCAACAACCAACAAGTATTCAGGTATTAGAATTCTCAAACCTTTTACCCCACTTATCCTATCCTTCCACTTAAGGTGATCCAATGGTTGTGAAGACACTTGAAGAAGATCAACGATCAAGGATGATTGTGGAACCATAGCTTGTGATTCATTTAACACGTCACCTGAGCTCTGCAAATTTAAGTTGTGCATTTGTTGGTGAGTCAACCACAATCGTCGATCTTTGAAGATATAATGTATGACGGTCCTGACTAATTGCGATATTGGAAATACCACGATCATTAATTCTCCTTTCACTCTCCACAATCTATCCCTTCTGAATATTTGGCGATTGTGCATCCGACGGTAACGACTTAATCTGACTTAATACAATCATTTATTGGATCAACCATAGTTGTCGATATTTGAGTTTATGATATCATATGATCTAGACCGATTGCGGGATTGTAACCAGTGAGTCGTTTAATTCTTCTTTCACTCTCCCCAATTCATCCCGGTCATTGATCTGGAAATTGCACATCAACAGCCTTGAATTGATCTGATCATTGACTAATCCCTTGACAATTCTTCTGAGATTCATCGTGCCATCTCTTCTGAGCTTTGATCTTCATTTTCTAATCCTCCTGTGCTTTTATCCCTACATATCATCCAATTGTTTGACATGAGTCATTATTTGCTAACTTTTACACTATTGATATTAATGACAATTCATCATACAAACTTATCATAACATCAAAGACATTAACTATTGACATCAATGACAATACATCATTGACACTATGCCCAACAATTTAATTTGGTCATCAGGCATAAGAAAGGTATACAAAACAAATTTGATGATATGGTATCTAGACCTTTTCTTAATGGATCCATTGTTTTACAACCCAGTTCATTACCTCATGAAAGTTACATTGAATACTATGTTTGATATGAATACTTTAAGGATGTTTATGAAAAACTAATCCATGGTAATAAAGTGGACAAATTATATTATCTTGTACATGACACATTGTTATATCATCTTGGTAAATTGTGTATTCCACAAGGTGAAAAAATGTATGTAATTAGAGAAGAACAAACTTCTCACATTACTTGTCATTTTGGTATAAGAAAAATGATATCTCAATTACAATGTTATTTTTATTGGCCTTATATGTGTGAAAATATGTCCAAATATGTAAAAATGTGTGTGATGTGTGCCACTAGGAAATCAAGTAACATAAAATCCGGTTTGTATATGCCACTTCATGTACCTTCTCCTATATGGGAAAGTGTGTATATGGATTTTGTAGGCAGTTTTCCTATGTCCAGGAAAGGTCATGGTTATCTATATGTTGTTGTGGAGAAATTTAGTAAAATGTGTATTTTAATGTCTTGTAAGAAACATGTGAAGGATCAGATCCTGTCACTGAGAGGGGGTGGGGTGAATCAGTGACACAATAATTTCATCAATATTATTTTATTTATGAAAACACAATTTTGACACAATATTGTATCGTGGAATCCAATTGGGAAAAACCACAAACGGTTTTCTATTAACTGCAAAATTTGTTTTACATGTTACATAGAAGGAAGATATTCTTCATTTTCGATCAAAACCAACTAATCAGGATACACCCACAACCTTTCTCACCAACACCAACTGGTAGGAGGCTACAACCCCCTATTTAGTCAGCTACAACTGACAAGCAAGCACCAACTCCCTCTGTTGGCACCAACCTGCCCTTGGACCACCCAACCACCTTTATTTTATGAATCTGGAGAAACTTTTGTATCAAGTCTTTACTACATCTCTCTCTGCTTCTTCGATTTAATATATGTTCTAATTCGGACTGTAAAGACACCTTCTTATCACCACTCTTTCGCGTTTATCTATTCTTCAAAATGGAGTGAGTGTGAACCACTATTTCCCTTTGTTTGGACCATCTGACCCCTTCGATTAACTTAATCATAATTATTGTTTATTTATTTTACCGTGAAGTATTTTCATAAATTGATCACAGATATGGATGAATTTCACCTTATTAACTCGATCACTAATCTCTACAAATATTGCAGGAAGTGGAGTTCTGCTGAGGTGCTTCCTTCCAGCCATTACATGTGACTGATAACACAAAAACACAGGCTTATCAACTTTAATGGCGTATTATGTTGTTCTTCTTAAATCTCTTATACCATATGACCAATGGTGGTAACTAGATTTTAGGCCAAACAAGCACTTGAGCATTTTATTATAATCAAAGGTCATGATTTAATCTCCCGATGATGGGCGATTGTTGAGACTTCGAGACTTTTCCCTTTGGAACTTCAGGACTTGCAACATGTCAAATATCCTAGAGAGGATTTCATTAAATAGATTAGACGGATCATGTTTACCTCACAGAACCAGATCAATCCTTAGATTTGATCCTTACATATATCATTTTAATGCTTTAATCTTACAGCTATCACTTAATCAAGAATTTATATGGATGGCCACCATTTACTTTGGGAGTTAGGCTATTCTACTTACACTATCCTTCCACTGTAGTAGATCAATTCTCCTAAAGTGATCTTCAGATTGAACGACTTGTGTAAACTTTGGGACTTTGACATTCGGGATTTCAGGACTTTGGGCAAGTGCTGGTGGTAAAACTCCCAAAGTAAAACTCTTGGAGTGACATAACTTACTTACGTCACTTGATGACATGGTACAAGCCAAGTAGTTGCCACATGTCACTCAGATTCGTGATTTATACGTACATGAAATTTTGATTTCATCTTGACACTTGTCATTATTTGACTGTGCCATGTGTCCTTGTCGACGTGTTATGCCGACATGGTTTGTCACATGTCCTTGCTGACGTGGTATGATGATGTGGTATGCCACATGTCCTTGCTGATGTGGTCTGCCACATGTCCTTGTTGACGTGGTCTGTTGAAATAGATCTCCCTAATCTAATGGTCATCATATATTCTCCAGATTTGATGGTCCTTATTCATTTCAGATTTCAGAGTTTTGGGTAATTCAACTTTTCAAGTTTCAAATTATTCCGAAGTGAGATTATCCGAAGTGTAACCTCCTCACATATTTTAAACATAAACAAATTTTTTTCATTGATCATGATCTTCGATCGATGGTTCGATCTATCTACGATGCTTCTTTGCATTGGATTAAATCCAACGACCTTCCAACTTTGGTTATCCTATTCTTCAACTTTATTTCATCCGACGGCTAACGAAAATTCAGGTAATCAAGAACTCAACCTTTTCTCTTATCCTATCCTTCCACTTAATTTGATCTAATGACTGACGGGTATTCAGATAATCGAGATCTCATATCTTTTTGCGTATCCTATCCTTCCACTCAAAAGTGATCCAACAACCAACAAGTATTCGGTTATTTGAATTCTCAAACCTTTTTCCCCACTTATCCTATCCTTCCACTTAAGGTGATCCAATGATTGCGAAGACACTTGAAGAATATCAACAATCAAGGATGATTGCGGAACCATAACTTGCGAGTCATTTAATGTGTCACCTGAGCTCTGCAAATTTAAGTTGTGCATTTGTTGGTGAGTCAACCACAATCATCGATATTTGAAGCTATAATGTCTGACGGTCCTGACTAATTGTGAGATTGGAAATACCACAATCATTAATTCTCCTTTCACTCTTCACAATAGATCCCTTCCGTAGATTTGGGTATTGTGCATTCGATTGTAACGACTTAATCTGAATTAATACGATCATTTATTAGATCAACCATAGTCATCGATATTTGATTTTATGATATCATATGATCTAGACCGATTGCGGGATTGTAACCAGTGAGTCATTTAATTCTTCTTTCATTCTCCCCAATTCATCCCTGTCATTGATCTGGAAATTGCACATCAAGAGTCTTGAATTGATCTGATCGTTGACTAATCCCTCAAAAATTCTTCTGAGATTCATCATGCCATCTCTTCTGAGCTTTGATCTTCATTTTCTAATCCTCCTGCACTTTTATCTCTGCATATCATCCAATTGTTTGACATGAGTCATTATTTGCTAACTTTTACACCATTGATATTAATGACAATTCGTCATACAAACTTATCATAACATCAAACACATTAACTATTGACATCAATGACAATACATCATTGACACTATGCCCAACAATTCAATTTGGTCATCGGGCATAAGAAAGGTATACAAAACAAATTTTATGATATGGTATCTAGACCTTTTCTTAATGCATCCATTGTTTTACAACCCACTTCATTGTCTCATGAAAGTTACATTGAATAAATGTTTGATATGAAGACTTTAAGGATGTTTATGAAAAACTAATCCATGGTAATAACGTGGACAAATTATATTATCTTGTACATGACACATTCATGTTGGTAAATTGTGTATTCCACAAGGTGAAAGAGTGTATGTAATTAGAGAAGAACAAACTTCTCACATTACTCGTCATTTTGGTACAAGAAAAATGATATCTCAATTACAATGTTATTTTTATTGTACTTATATGTATGAAAATATATCCAAATATGTAAAAATATGTGTGATGTGTGCCACTAGGAAATCAAGTAACATAAAATTGGGTTTGTCTATGCCACTTCATGTACCTTCTCCTATATGGGAAAGTGTGTATATGGATTTTGTAGGCGGTTTTCTTATGTCCAGGAAAGGTCATGGTTATCTATATGTTGTTGTGGAGAAATTTAGTAAAATGTGTATTTTAATGTCTTGTAAGAAACATTTGAAGGATCAGATCCTGTCACTAAGAGGGGGGCAGGGTGAATCAATGACACAATAATTTCATCAATATTATTTTATTTATGAAAACAAAATTTTGACACAATATTGTATCGTGGAATCCAATTGGGAAAAACCACGAATGGTTTTCTATTAACTACAAAATTTGTTTTACATGTTACACAGAAGGAAGATATTCTTCATTTTCGATCAGAACCAACTGATCAGGATACACCCACACCCTTTCTCACCAACACCAACCAGTAGGAGGCTACAACCCCCTGTTTAGTCAGCTACAACTGACAAGGAACCATCAACTCCCTCTGTAGGCACCAACCTGCCCTTGGACCACCCAAACACCCTTATTTTCTGAATCTGGAGAAACATTTGTATCAAGTCTTTACTGCATCTCTCTCTGCTTCTTTGATTTAATATATGTTCTAATTTGGACTGCAAAGACACCTTCTTATCACCACTCTTTCACGTTTATATATTCTTCAAAACAGAGTGAGTGTGAACCACTATTTCCCTTTGTTTGGACCATCTGACCCCTTCGATTAACTTAATCATAATTACTGTTTATTTATTTTACCGTGAAGTATTTTCATAAATTGATCACAGATATGGATGAATTTCATCTTATTAACTCGATCCCTAATCTCTACAAATATTGCAGGAAGTGGATTTTTGCTGAGGTGCTTCCTTCCAACCATTACATGTGACTGATAACACAAAACCACAGGCTTATCAACTTTATCGATGTATTATGTTTTTCTTTTTAATTATCTTATACCATATGACCAATGGTGGTAACTAGATGTTAGGCCAGACGAGAGCTTGAGCATTTTATTATAATCAAAGGTCATGATTTAATCTCCCAATGATGGATGATTGTTGAGACTTCGAGACTTTTCCCTTCGAAACTTCAGGACTTGCAACATGTCAAATCTCCTAGAGCGGATTTCATCGAATAGATCAGATGGCTCATGTTTACTTCACAGAAACAGATCAATAGTTATATTTGATCCTTACATATATCATTTTACTCCTTTAATCTTACGGCTAGGACTTAATCAAGAATTTATATGGATGGCCACCATTTACTCTGGGACTTAGGATATTCTACTTACACTATCCTTCCACTGTAGTAGATCAATTCTCCTGAAGTGATCTTCAGATTGAACGACTTGTGTGCACTTTGGGACTTTGACATTCGGGACTTCAGGACTTTGCGCAAGTGCTGGTGGTAAAACTCCCAAAGTAAAACTCTTGAAGTGATATAACTTACTTACGTCACTTGATGACATGGCACAAGTCGAGTAGTTTCCACGTGTCACTCAGATTCGTGATTTATACGTACATGAAATTTCAATTTCATCTTGACACTTCTCATTATTTGACTGTGCCATGTGTCCTTGTCGACGTGGTATGCTGACATGGTTTGTCACATGTCCTTGTTGACATGGTATGATGATGTGGTCTGCCACATGTCCTTGTTGATGTGATCTGCCACATGTCCTTTTTGACGTGGTCTATTGATGTAGATCTCCCTAATCTAATGGTCATCATATATTCTCTAGATTTGATGGTCCTTATTCATTTCAAATTTCAGGACTTCGAGTAATTCAACTTTTCAAGTTTCCAATTCTTCTGAAGTGAGATTATCCGAACTGTAACCTCCTCACATATTTTAAACATAACTAAATGTTGTTCATCGATCATGATCTTAGATCGATGGTTCGATCTATCTACGATGTTGATTTTCCTTGGATTAAATCCAACGACCTTCCAACTTTGGTTCTCCTATTCTTCAACTTTATTTCATCTGACAACTAACAAAAATTCGGGTAATCGAGAACTCAAACATTTCTCTTATCCTATCCTTCCACTTAATTTGATCTAATGACTGATGGGTATTTGGATAATCGAGATCTCATATCTTTTTGCTTATCCTATCCTTCCACTCAAAAGTGATCCAATAACCAACAAGTATTCGGGTATTGGAATTCTCAAACCTTTTTCCCCACTTATCCTATCCTTCCACTTAAGGTGATCCAATGGTTGTGAAGACACTTGAAGAAGATCAACGATAAAGGATGATTGCAGAACCATAACTTGTGAGTCATTTAACTTATCACCCGAGCTCTGCAAATTTAAGTTGTGCATTTGTTGATGAGTCAACCACAATCGTCAATCTTTGAAGCTATAATGTCTGACGGTCCTAATAATTGTGAGATTGGAAATACCACGATCATTAATTCTCCTTTCACTCTCCACTATCTATTCCTTTCGTAGATTTGGTGATTGTGCATCCGATGGTAATGACTTAATCTGACTTAATACGATCATTTATTGGATCAACCATAGTCGTCGATATTTGAGTTTATGATATAAGATGATCTAGACCAATTGCAGGATTGTAACCAGTGAGTCATTTAATTCTTCTTTCACTCTCCCCAATTCATCCATGTCATTGATCTGGCAATTGCACATCAACGGTCTTGAATTGATCTGATCGTTGACTAATCCCCTGACAATTCTTCTGAGATTCATCATGCCATCTCCTCTAAGCTTTGATCTTCATTTTCTAATCCTCCTGCACTTTTATCTCTGCATATCATCCAATTGTTTGACATGAGTCATTATTTGCTTACTTTTACACTGTTGATATTAATGACAATTCATCATACAAACTTATCATAACATCAAAGACATTAACTATTGACATCAATGACAATAAATCAATGACACTATGCCCTAAAATTTAATTTGGTCCTCGGGCATAAGAAAGGTATACAAAACAAATTTGATGATATGTTATCTAGACCTTTTCTTAATGCAGCCATTGTTTTACAACCTAGTTCATTACCTCATGAAAGTTACAATGAATAATATGTTAGATATCAAGACTTTAAGGATGTTTATGAAACACTAATCCATGGTAATAAAGTGGACAAATTATATTATCATGTACATGACACATTGTTATATCATCTTGGTAAATTGTGTATTCCATAAGGTGAAAGAGTGTATGTAATTTTAGAAGAACAAACTTCTCACATTATTCATCGTTTTTGTACAAGAAAAATGATATCTCAATTACAATGTTATTTTTATTGGCCTTATATGTATGAAACTATGTCCAAATATGTAAAAATATGTGTGATGTGTGCCACTAGCAAATCAAGTAACAAGTAACGTAAAATTGGGTTTGTATATGCCACTTCATTTACCTTCTCCTATATGGGAAACTGTGTACACGGATTTTGTAGGCAGTTTTCCTATGTCCAGGAAAGGTCATGGTTATCTATATGTTTTTGTGGAGAAGTTTAGTAAAATGTGTATTTTAATGTCTTGTAAGAAACATGTGATAGGAGAAGGGAGTACACATGCGTTCTTCCAACCTGTTTGAGTTCATTTTGGTTTTCCCACGTCCACTGTATATAATCAAGCCTCCTTCTTTCTTGGGGAATTTTGGTCAACTTTTTTGGAGTTAATGGAGACTAAGATTTATAATAGAACTACTTTTCATCCACAAACTGATGGAAAAATAGAACTGGTAAACAAGACAATGGTACACTTACTCTAAGGATATTGTAACAAGCATACTAATATTTGGGATGAACAATTCTATTATGTGCAACATTCCTATAATTGTTCCATGTACATTCTTCTACACAAAGGTCTCCTTTTGAAACACGTTTTGTTTATTTTCCTAAGCCTCCTCTAGACTTCACTCTCGGGAAATATGCATGCCAAGTATAAGGACAAGAACATTTGGAAAACAACCAAGCCAAGTATAAATCTATGTGTGACAAGAATCAAGTTGATCATTTCTTCCAGGTTGGTGATCAATTTTTGTTATACGTTAGAAAATAATGCCTTAAAGGTGAATGTGAAGGTAAAAATAACAAGTCAATAAAGTGTGGTTCATTTAAAATTTTGGAAAAAATTGGTGACAATGATTTTTGGTGATGATGGAATGTTTGGTGAGGTACATATGAAATGTAGAGTGTATTCTTCTAACACTAGACAATAAAATATCTCACCAAATATTTGGAGGAGAAGCCTCTTTATTGGGAGAATAAAATGAGGGTCATTATTTAATGTAAAGAGGAGTATTGATGTACCTTAAATCCTTTTGAATGGATCAATTTGTAATTTGAAGTGGACTTAGACATGTATCACGTAAGGGTGACCTTCCTACTACTTTCTTGTGGGTTATGAATGATGTATTTAGGCTATTCATGGATGATTTTTTAATAGTTTACTTTGATGATATATTGATTTTCAGTAAAAGTTGGGAAAATCATGAAAATCATGTTAGAAAAGAGTTAGATGTTTTAGAAAATGAGATATTGTGGCTAAAGATATCAAAACATGAATTTGGGGAAACATTTTTAGTTTATTTGGGATACATAGTAGGGGGTGGTGAATTGAAAATCGATCCCTTTAAAGTTAAATCCATTACGAAGTAACCTAATCCTAATACTATAATATAAGTTAGGAGATTTTTGGGGGTAGCTCAATATTGGAGGAAATTCATTGCTAAGAGTTATTTCATTGCATCTCATTTACATGCTTTGACAAGTACTAAGTAGGTCTTTTAGTGGGGAGGTAAACAACAAAAAGCCTTGGAGACCTTGAAAGTAAAGATCAATACAAATCCAATTCTAGAATTTCTAGATTTACAACCACCATTTGAGATTGAAACCGAGGCAAGTAATTATCCCATGGGAGAAATTTTATTACAAATGAGGAAACCTATTTTTTGCATTCTAATACGTTCACTAGTGTGGTAAGAAATTATCCTACTTGTGACAAATATTTGTAGGATTTCATTCATAGTGTGAAGAAGTGGAAACCCTATTTGATTGGAAAAGAAACAATCATTCATATGAATCATTAGCCTTTGTAGTATCTCCAATCACAAACCAAGTTACAACAATCACAACATTTACGGTGAATGGGATTTTTGCAACAATTCCATTTGTTCATAAAGTATAAGAAAGGTATACAAAACAAATTTGATGATATGTTATCTAGACCTTTTGTTAATTCATCCATTGTTTTAAACATAGTTATCGACTTAACGAGATTTGTGACCTCAAAATGAGAACTATGGTGCAAAAAACCCATTTTTTTGTCAAAAACTCCAAAATTGACCCATGTTTGAAAAAATGGTGCTACTGGTAGCACCCCTTTTTTGTAGGGCAGTTAAAAATGTGACTTGCTTGAAATCATTGCATTGAAAGCCAATACCATTACAGAAAATTGACCCTCAAATCGAAAAGTGATGCTACCTGTAGCACCCTTCTTAGTATTGGAGTTAAATTGTGACTTAATTGAAACAGTGGCCTCGATCACTAGTATTGTCATGAACAAAGAACTTCAAATTAGCTTGTAAATTGAAAAGTGATATTTTATTTATTAATCAATTTTATTTTATTTTTAAATTTACATTAAAAAAATAAATTAAAAAAAGAAACTCCACATACATGTTTATTTTTTTATTTAAAGAAAAAACACA
>ML832507.1:69256-83926 GCA_009831015.1 Picea engelmannii
TGAGAAACATGTTCTTGAGATTATTAAGGATGTGAAGGATAAAATAGAAAAGGACTGCACATCAAAACACCCTAACGCTTTCTGGACAAGAGAACAATACTTTTTCAGTCTTCCATACAAAGAAGATTATATTGCCAAGCCTCAAAAGGATTTTTCCAATCATATGTCTCCCACAGAATCTGAATATTGTCAAAAGAAGATGTCTGAACTCTTGGATAGAAAATTAATAGAAACCAGTAGAAGCCCATGGGCTTGTCCTACTTTCTATGTAAACAAGCACAATGAACAAAAGTGACGAAAACCTAGAATGGTAATTAATTACAGATATTTGAATGAATCTTTACTGCCTATCAGGTTCCCTCTACCATCCAAGGAGCTGTTATTTGCAAAGATTGGAAAATGAAATGTGTTTAGAAAATTTGATTTAAGAAGTGGTTTCTGGTAAATTGGCATTGTTCCAAAAGACAGGTACAAAACATCCTTTTTTGTACCTAATGGTCAGTACCAATGGAGAGTCATGCCATTTGGATTGAAGAATGCACCCTCTAAGTTTCAAAAAAGAGTGGATGATATCTTTAATCATTTAACATTTGTTATTGTATATATTGATGATCTTCTTATATGTTCTATTGATAGCAGATCACATGTACAACATCTCAGGATTGTTTATAATCTCCTGTTCAAACATGGTTTTTTTTAAGTAAGTCTAAGCTTTGTTGGGCTTAGAATAAAATAGAGTATCTAGGACTGATACTTTCTAAAGGAACAGTTGAGTTGCAAGATCATGTGCTTAAAAATCTTTCTGAGTTTCCAGACGACATTCTAGACCAAAAGAAACTACAGAGATTCCTAGGCTATTTAAGCTATATCAGACAGTTTTATGAGAACCAAGAAAAGGATGTGAGAATCCTACAAAAAAATATGAGTAAGATGATACCTTGGAACCACAAAATGACGGAAGTTGTTCAAATAATCAAATAGAAGATACAAAATCTGCCAAGACTACATCTTCCTGATATGTCATTACAACTTATTCTTGAAACTAATGCCTCCAATGACACTTGGGCTGCAGTATTGCTTCAAAAGAATGGAACCAAGTTGGAAGAAGTTTGTATATATACTTCTGGTTGTTTTACTGAAACAGAATCCAAATATCCCTCTTCCCATGAGGAAATAATTGTTGTAAAGAATGGGATAAAGAAATTTAGATTGTTTTTAAAACCTGTTCATTTCATTGTTAGAACTGATTTGAAACATATGAAAGGTATGTTGACTAATCAGAGACCTCTGGAACAGGGAAATAATAGAATTCTCAAATGGAGCTTATGGCTTGATGGTTTTGATTTCGACATACAATACAAGCCTAAAAAAGATAACTGCATAGCTGATCTACTCACCAGAGAAACTAGTGAAAAGACAATTAAATGGATTCATCCTCCTTGAGCATACCAAATTCTCCCCCAGGATTCAAATGGATCCTATTTTGTAAAAACTGTAAATATTATTATTGTTTTGGTTGTCTAGAGTATTGCATAAAGTCCAGTCCTACTTGTAAAGATATTTTAAACAGTTTGGTTCAGTCCAAGAACCATTTTAGCTCTTTTCTTAGCTATTTTAGGACAAGTTCGAATATGACCAGAGGAATAATCATTGGAGTACCTTTCCAAGGTCAAGCCTATATCTACATATATACTCCAGATATTTCTTATACATATTATTGTGCAATAATGTCTCAGACCAAGTATGATAGCTCATGTTGGATTCTCTTTGATTGCTCTACATTCAAAGATTATTTATATTGGTGGTCTGGATGGATGTATTTGTTACTTTGTACTTATTTCCCCAGATATATTTTGTTCTTCAGTAGCAACAAAGATGCATTCAAGAAATGGTTACGTACAGAAGTTGAGGAAGCAGCTCAGTACAATGCTTGGTTTGTATTCAATCTGTCTTTTCAAGGCAGTGAGATAGAATTTGAAAAATATGATCCACCTAATCCTCAAACATTTAAAGTGACCAGTAATTTCTACGGATATCTTTGTGTACCTGAAGATTAGCTCATTCCAACCATGAAAGGATCACCATTCTACAGATGCTTTAGTGGACTGCCTCCCTTTTCCGACATTCACGGATCTCCTCCCAGCAATCACTATAATTATGATAATGGTTACTCATTTGATTATGTAGAAGAGCATAATATCAACAACTAGATGGAAGCATGATGGGCCTTGAGTCATATTGTAATAATTTGATTTCATGTCTAACGAGCCGACAGTGATGTCCTGTCAGTTCTGTGGGTTCCTGTAGAACTCCACTTTGTATCTATCATATGTTAGTAGTATCATATCTTGTGTCTTCCGTAAAAGATGTGATGTTTCCCCATATGGCCGAACCTCTAAGGGATGAGATAACAACTGTATTCCATAGTTGCCTCATCCACTTGAAGTAATCTTACTTTTAACAGGCAGTTGTTGGTTTCTGTCTACCAGAAACCTTGTAATTTTAGTGTAAATAAGCCTCCTATGGTCTGATTTGGATCATCGAGATGAAGAGAGTCTAAGTGTCCGTGTTAGTTTGAGTATTTGTGTCTAAGAGAAGTGTGTATCCTCTTCACTCACCTTCAGGAACTTGTGAACAAAAAACATTGATCTCGCTTGTATATGTATTTTGTAATAGATCTTAGCAAGATATGAGTCTGTAAAGATCATACTCTGTAAAATTGGTATCAAAGCCAAATCTTACTAAGATCTATTACAGATTACATATACAAGTGAGATCAGTTTTTTTCGTTCACAATTTCCCAAAGGCGAGTGAAGAGGATACACACTGCTCTTAGAAACAAATACTTAAAATAAAACAGACACTCAGACTCTCTTCATCCAGATGATCCAAATAAGACCATAGGAGGCTTATTTATACTAAAATTACAAGGTTGCCAGTAGACATAAACTAGAAATTGCCTGTTAAAAGTAAGATTCCTTCAAGTGGATGAGGCAACTGTGGACTATAGTTGTTATCTCGTCCCTTAGAGTCTCGTCCATATGGGGACCCATCACATCTTTTATGAAAGACACAAGATATGACACTACTAACATATGATAGATACAAAGTGGAGTTCTATAGGAACCCACAGAACTGACGGGACACCACTGTCGTCCTGTTAGACATGAAATCAAATTATTACAATATGACTCAAGGCCCATCACGCTTCCATATAGTTGTTGATATTATACTCTGCTACAGAATCAAATGAGTCACCACTATCATAATTATAGTGACTTCTGTGAGGAGATCCGTGAATGTCGGAAAAGGGAGGCAGTCCACTAAAGCATATTTAGAATGGTGATCCTTGCATGGATGGAATGATTTCATATTCAGGTACACAAAGATCTCTGTAGAAATTACTAGTCACTTTAAATGTTTGAGGATTAGGTGGATCAGATTTTTCAAATTCTAGCTCACTGCCTTGAAAAGATAGATTGAATACAAACCAAGGCAATGATGAGTAATTCATCATTTTTAGAATAGGGATAGCTACTTCTTGACATTTGGGATAGTCAGAATGCTGTCCATTGTGCTCTATTTTGGACTGGTAAGTTCTGAAATTCTTGGGTGCAGAGGGATCTATTTTGTAGGAGGCTGACATGATGTAGACTCTTCTTGGAAAGGAATACCTTTTTGAAAAAAGTAGCAATTTCCAGATCCTATTTTGTGATATAGGAGATGATTATCTATTTTGGATCTATTTGCAATGAGTTTATATACAGGGGTTCTAGTAGGAGTGGTTTGTACAGAGGGGGAAGTAGAAGTAGATATTCTAGGGTAGGAGTCAGAAGTGCTCGTAGATAGAGAAGACACTTGTCTTTATAGATCTTGGATCCTAACACTTTGGGATCTTCCAATTCTTAATACTTTATTTCCTAACTCATTTTGTTCAATCATCAGCTGTTGGGCTATTGTAGGTGTAATTCTAGACTGTACAGGCTGATACTCAGCGGACCATTCATATGGTATTGTAAGCTTGGCGAATCCAAGAGTAAGAGGTGTAATGTTTCTTGGACCAACCACCATGCTTTCAAAAGTATCACACTGAAGAAGTTTAGGATTGAGAGAAGGCATAGCAGTAGAGACAAAGCGAAGGAACGTTGTCGTATGAAGTTGTACAATTTCTAAGGATTTTTCCATATTGAATCCTGAGAATTGGACATATGCCTGGAGAAGGGAAGAAATGTAGGGGTCTGTGAGAGAGACTTGAAATCGAGGTAATGCAAATGACCAAAAAGGTCCATTATGTATAGCGGCTTTAAAACCATAGATTAATGCATCTGCAAATTGATTATGATGAGAGTCGATAATACAACTGAGCACAGAGGTATTTAAACCAGGCCAGACTAACGGATTTATACCAAATTGGATGAGACCAAGATGGACATATTTATATCCATGTTCTAATCCCCAATCAATGTCAAATTTTTGGATTAAAGGGATTTGGTATACACTCTGTCCGAGAGAAAGAGGAACGTTATGGGAGCAATAACGAAACAACATAGATGCACAGAACTTGAACATAGGGAGATCATATATTTTAGAAGGTTCTATTTCTGGCATGCGCCAGTTGACATCAGCCTCATATTCTTGAATTATGAGTCTGGTATTATACAGATACTTGGGTGATGTAGAATTACTAAGAAAATATTTATACCATGAACTGGGTTTATATTTGACATCAGCCGAGAGATCATATGTAGATTGGCCTTTCTGTGAATCCATATTAAACTACTCCAACATTCAGCAAAATACTACGATTGAAGGAAATTAAATATAATAGATGGTAAGATCTTTCTTACTATGGGAAAAGGACACTTCGTAGCACTCCACGCCTTCCTTCGGCTTCAAGGGATAACCTTTTTTCCTACAACAACTACTGGAGACCACAGTCAAGGGATCACTTCATCTACTATTGAGCATTTACACATATCTCAATCTATATTTTTTGAACACAAGTCTCTTTCAAATATGAATTCACTCACCCAAAAGTTGTATTCCTCAAATAGATCTTTCTAACGAGGTATGGAACACGTCAAACGGAGATCATATGCCAAAGTTACGTCCCCGGGAAGTTGATGTACCAACTTACCCAAATGGGGCCCATAGTCTTAGCATTTCATCTCCTAGGGTTAGGTATTTGGATGTTTAAGGTTTTCCATTATTTCTTTATAAGAATAGGCCTTCGAGCCTCAATGTAACATAGTTCAAAGGATAGTAGCCACCACATCTCTTCTCAAAGATAAGCTATCAGCGCCCTAGCTAGTTTATTTCCATTATGTCTGTAAGCATATTTCAGTCATTTGTTATTAATGAAATGAAGTCTTATTTCCATTGCATCTCTGTGTTTATGTGTATTTTTGTATTTCATTATGTTCCTACATAAATATGGATCAATGATATTAGAGTAGTCTGCTCATTCTCGATCCTTCTTTGCATGTCCCCAATGAGGTCAGGGTATAAGGAGTTGGGGCTCGATCTGGTTGAACCTTTGCAAGATCAGCCTCGCAAACCCCGACGAATACCCATGGGGGAAGAAAAGAAATATGAGGGAGCAGGAGATCCTATCAAAATGTTTCTTGAGGAGGCCCTCGAGAAACAAAGGAACGCAATGATGGACAACTTTGCCCAGATTCTTCAACGGATTCCCACTAGCGGCGCATCGACATCCAACAACCACTCTGGAGGCATCACTCCTTTTAAGGTACAAGTAAACTTTGACATTCCCATATTTGAGGGCCAAATAGATGCAGATGTTGTAGATAGATGGTTGAATCGGTTAGAAGGTTATTTCTCAGTTCATGACTTTTTCGACCAAGAAAATATTATTTTCACACTCCTCAAAGCCGCCCCCCATGTCAAGGATTGGTGGGAAACCTACTGGGAGCAACGGGATAAGGGAGAACCCTCTTTATTCTCAACAGCACCCACTTGGAATTCTTTCTGAGGCACCATCAAGGAACAATATTATCCTGTGGGGAGCTATGAGTACAAATACATACAATGGACTATGTTGTGGCAGCAAAGGGGCGAAGATGTACATGAGATGACAAATCTGTTTCATACCCTACGCACAAAGTTGGGTATCAAAGATTCAGATAAAAATTTGGTGTTAAAATACCACAGTTGTCTGCACAGATACATTCAGGAGGAAATGGAGTTCCTTGACATCTCCTCGCTTGGTGTGGCATATCGATATGCTACCAAGATTGAGCAGAAGTTCAAATAGGAGAGGTGAGACTTTGGGTCTGCAAATCAAAAGCAAGGGAAAGGTACCCCCAAACCGCAGAACAAAGGACCAAGCCAAGGAGGGGCAGCCCATGAAAACCCACCAAATCCACAAGCAAAGAACAACACTACAAAGCCAAAAAAGGACACGGGGAAGTGGTGTGAGTCCCATAAGAGCTCCACTCACAACACAAGTGAGTGTCGAGCCAAGCAGTCACTGGTAGCCGAGTTGAAGGCTTCTGAATTGGATGCATGCTCTGACTCTGAATCAAAACCTGACAAGGGGAATGAAAGTGAGAATCATATTATCGATGCGGAGCCCAACGCCACCATTGCCACCACGAAGATCCATAAGGAGGAACTAGAAGATCCAAAAGGAGGTGGAGCGTCTCTTCCATTCCAAGATGTGGGTAAAGGGTTCATCATTGCAGTTCATTGTCAATAGCGGGAGCTAGAAGAACCTCAACTCCATAGAGGTCATGAAGCGGATGGGCTTACCGACCACAACACACCCACAACCATACACCATCGGGTGGTTGCACCAAGGACGGGACCTCTGCGTCAGTCAACAATGTTGCCTTCCCTATAGCATCAAGCCCTTCATGGATGAGGTATTATGTGACATTGCTCCTCTTGATGTTTCTGATGTATTATTAGGCCAACCATACTTGTGGAAGTGACATGCTATGTATGAGTCCAGGCCTCATGTTGTTATTATCACTTTGGGAAATAAGTTGTATAGGATACCGGAGATAGTGTTTCCTACCACCATCTCTTTGGTTACTGCAAAAAAATGCAGTAAGGTCATTTCCAAAAGCAAGAAATTTGTTTTCCTGAGAATCCACCCTCATGAAAAGAGGAAGATTGTGGTCATGACCTCCAGACAGGGCCCGGCTACATGAAAACAATAGATGGATAAGGTCATGGAGGAGTACGAGGACATCTTCACCTCCCCAACAGGGGTGCCTCTACACTGCCAGGTCAAGCACCCCATCGATCTGACCCCAGGCACACCGCTTCCCAATGGACCCATCTATCGATGCTCTATTATGGAGAATGACAAAATCAAGAGGCAGATTCAGGAGCTATTGCAGAAAGTTCACATTCGATCGAGTTCATCCCCCTGTGGGAGCCTGATTATGTTGGTGTAGAAGAAGGATGGGACTTGGAGACTCTGCATTGACTATCGGGCACTGAACAAGATTATTTTCTGGAATAGGTACCCGATCCCATGGACTGATGACCTTCTAGACCAACTCAAGAGGGAGAAATACTTCAACAAGATCGACTTGAAGTCTAGCTATCACCAGGTACCAATCGAACCCTCTGATGTGTTGAAGACTGCATTCAAATCCAAGGAGGGCATTTTCGAATGGTTGTTCATGCCTTTTGGGTTGACGAATGCCCCTGCAACCTTCATGAGGCTAATGGATGAAATCCTACAACCATTCACCAACTCATTTGTAGTGGTGTACTTGGATGACATTCTGATCTTCAGGAAGACTTGGGAAGAGCATCTCCACCACTTCCGACAGGTCCTCCAAACACTGTGGCAACACAAGTTGTGTGCCAATTTGGAGAAATGCACTTTTGGCATGACCCAAGTTTAGTATCTGGGATACATTATTGATGAGAAGGGGGTACATGTGGATCTAGCAAAGATCTAGGTCATTCAAGATTGGCCATCCCCAACCACCCTAATAGAGCTCCGCATCTTTTTAGGTCTTGCCAATTTCTACCGCAGGTTTGTGTTGGGATTCTCTCATATCACTTGGCCCTTGAGTCAAGTCACCAAGGGAGGAGCTAAAGAAAAATTATTTTGGTATGAATCTCAACAGAAGGCGTTTGGAGAATTGAATCATCGCCTCTGCTATGCACCAGTGCTCACATTACCAGACTTGAAACAACCATTTGAGATCAAGACAAATGCCTCTCACTATGTTATTGGGTCAATCCTTACTCAACATGGGCATCCAGTGGCATATCACAGTGAGACACTTTCCGACACAGTTCGAAAGTATCCCACTTATGAAAAAGAAATGTATTTCATTATGCAGGCTTGTCGGCAATGGAAGCATTACATTTTAGGAAAGGAAACGATCATCCACACAGACCACTAACCCCTGCAGTTCATACAAACACAAGGAAATTTGCAAAATGATCACCATCAGAAATGGTCCACATACTTGAAACAATTTCATTTGAACATTAAGTACAAAAAAGGCAGCACCAATAATGTTGCAGACTGCCTCAGTCGACCACCCATCATGGCGCTAACCACTGTGCTCAACTCTTATGGGCACGAGACTTTTGATTAGCTGCCTCTCTACACAAGTGATCCAGAATTCAGCCACACATACAATACACTCTTGGAGGGTAAGCAAGTTCACAATTTTCACCTCCAGGATGCTCTGCTTTGTCAGTTGGGACACCTTTGTGTTCCTTCAAGTGAGCATGCCTCTATTCTCACATAAAACCCCATACTTCACATTTTCATTAGAAACATCTATAAATAAATAGTGAATAGAAACTACCTGTACAAGAAATATACTCACCTTAAAGATTTGTTCTAGTAGATGGTTTGAATCCTCAGCTCCCCCTTTGTATTACCTCTCAAAATCCTCACACAACTTCAGTTTGGGCTTGAAGAGCCCAACAGACAACAAAAAATTAGCTGAGCCCAAATCTATTTCGGGACACACAAAAGGCCTAAATTGATCCAACCAGAGGAATCAAGTATAAATACAAATGCAGGAATCAAAATTAGACTGAAACTTGAGCCCCCCCCCAAAAAAAAAAATATCAAGGGTTGGCACAGATTGCAAATCCCACCAAAATAAGCATAAATTTACACCAAAAGTTCCTTCACAGCCCCTCTTTCAATATAAGAAGGACCAAATTATATTGAGCTAAAAATGGTTCAGATTCTCTGCATCAATCTTCCAGGAAGGATAGATACATTCCCATAATGTACAGAGAATAAGAATATGGGCTACAGAAAACAGAGAAGAAATAAACAAGCAATCATCGAAGGGGATTTTTGAGACCTGGATTCAATAACAAAACTTCAATTGTGGACCAAATTGGATCATTCTGAACTCCAAATTGGATCATTCATTAGCCACACAGAGGATATTTAACAATCCATGAGAAGTGTCCACAACAAGGTTTTAAATTTTAATAATTGGGTGTCATCATTCAAGATTGAACAACCAGTGCATTTAATCAAGATGTGTGGCCCACTAAACCAACTGTGATTTTAGTTGAAACACCTGGTGTAGACTTCTAGAAATTTCACTCATATCGCTTCCTCAAATTCATCCCCCAAACTATTTAGATATCTTTCCTAGTTCATTGTTACCAAAGTCACCCCTACACTTAATCAATTGCAATTCACTCCCTCTTGCTAAATCTTGCCAGGTGCATTTCAAAATGGGAAAATACCAATTTTGTTTTCATTTTCACTGTTTTGGTTCCTATGATATGATCTCTTATAGTTTCCTTTTAAGAATGTAATTTACTCTTGATGTTAATTTTCCAGTCACATTTAAACTCCAACTTCATTTTGTAGATGATATAGATGGTACTGAAGACATCTATCGCCTCTATTTGGAGTTGTATAAGCTTAAGTCTTGACTCTTAACTGTATGAATGTTTTTTTTATATCCAAGTAAAAGCTCCATAAGAGGAGCATATCGAGGAACAAAAACTAAAAATTGGCATGCCTCCAATGGGTTTGGAATCATCCAACTTCAATATCCATTATGATCCCTATTTGGACAAAGAGCATGGTATGAGGGACTTGTATGTCTGCTTCTATTTGAGTTTGTAACAACTATTGGTCATGATAATCAGTGAGATAGAAAGTTATAGACATGATAAATTGAAGGCCCATGTTATTGGATTTTGTAATCAATCATGTTTCCTTTTCATGTTTATGTGGTTGATAATTCTCATTTTCTGATAGATTGTGAACTGTAGGCATCCAAGGGACTGATCAGATTCTTCTATATGAATTTCCAGATATCTTCCTACCAGAGAGGATGAATCCAAATTCATGTGAGAGCTTACTATCAGAACAGCTACGTGGAACTACCCCAAGTTTATCATCATATATTTTTCAGGAGTTGGAAAGTGTGTTAGGTCTTGATGAGTTGGGAACTATGTATCATGTCGATTCTGAAAGTCCCCAATAGAGAGATGGCTCAATTTTGGCATCAGACTGGATGCTTCCAACAAACTTGGGGAATAATACTGTCACACATATTTCCACTGTGAATTCGTTGGATGCTGAGAGAAATCATAAAAAGTATGATTTTATTGATGAACATATTTCGCTACTAAATTCAAAATTAAGTGAAAACAATGTCAATGTATCTATTTCAAGTAGGAGTTTCCAGGTTTCAGTTGCAAGGGAACTGGTAGGTCTCACTCAGACAGACAACAATGATGAAGATATAGAAATAACCACTAGCCAATTTGGACATGCTTCTAAACCAGATAGTGTGAATGTTGATACTTGTAGAAAACTTCCCTCCTGGGGTAAACTATCAAATAACAATATTTTAAAGAAAGGTAAAAATGCATATCAGTTGGCAAGGTGTCTTCTCATGTTCTAGATACAATCAGGGTAGAGTTGTTTGTTATGGATTGACACACTCGATTGTGGGTTTGCAGGTTCATGGAAGATACCACAAAAGAACTCTAATATTAAACACAATTCAGATTGGAATTTTGGAAAAATACGCATTGATGCTGAAGAAAGAAGACTATTTGGGTTGCAATTACATGGATCCTCTAGAACTGCATTAGGAGGAAAATTTACAAAAAGTAAGAAAAATACAGGGAATTCATACCAACATACAGAATTTAGTGTTGAACATAAACCACAAGTCAAGGAGGAGTGGATGGGTCGAAGTTTTGAACAGAAGTTACAAGCTAAGGAGGAGTGGATGTGTGGGGGTTTTGAACAGAAACCACAAATCAAACTGTATAACAGTCAAACCTCATATACATCAAACTATTATACAATCTTGTAGCAATAGGATAACTAGAAATCAAGAAAAGAATGAAATTCCATATGACCTTGAATGAACAAGAGAATGTCAATCCCCGATGGCTATAAAATCCTTCACTAGTTGAAGGATATTGGTTGTTGAAGGTCCTACTCCCATAGGGCTCTTCAGAACAACTCATGGAGGTCTAATATTGCTCTATAAGAGACCAGAAAATGGTGTTTTTGTGTCTCCTCTATGATAGCTAGAGTTTGTCAGGTTCAATGGAAAAATTTGGTGTTGTGGTCTTTGTTGACAAGCGAAATGGCATATCCCTTTCGATATTTCACAAGAAATAATGAACTATAAAAAAAGGGATCTTAAAATATATGTATTGTATATACAATCATGTTGGAATAATTGCATATAGTGCAACAAATTAGAGTGAAGTAAATACATTCCCTTATGCAATGTCTCAGGGATGACACACACATTGAGACAACGTTGGTCAAAATTTAAAAACACCCGCATTAAAATGCAAACATAGTCTTTTAATACCTAACAAACATGTTTTGGTATTTGAGAACTTGATAAGATGCACAACTCAAGTATGAACTAGAGTGTTGTTATAACTGTCATCTTGAGGGTCTTATTTGTCACAAATTCTCGTAGGCATCTTGAAATGCTATCAAAAATGTGTTTTCCTTAGTGAACTTGCTAGTAATGCAAGGTCTTTCCCATAATTCTTCTTGGGCTTCAGTCTGCATAACAAAATTGGTTATAAGAATGGTGTAGTGCTAGTTAGTTAACCATAAATATAAAATCCTTTTTCGTTTTCTAAATAAAAGAAGGTACTCAGTAGGAATAAATTAAATATTGAATATTTTATGCATTTATTATTTTTTCCAASTTGACTCAAGTCAAAWTGCTTGCTAAGTTTTTCCATGGAGGAGAGGAGACCAAGGGGAAAGATCTCAGTGCTCATGGGGAATGCCTTTCAAHTTTTTTGTGGGCAGGGACAAGAACATTGCAAAAACAAGTAGAATTTTCAATATATAGAAAATAATTGTCATATCTAAAACATAAAAATACATGAAATTGAAAATCAAAATATGTAATAAGTCATTAATGATAGATAACCCTTTCCTTTTCCTTCAGGCAAATTTTGAAAAAAAATAAATCAGTGGTGTTCGGTACACCCAAACATCCCTAGTAAGTTTAGGATGTACCTCATTATAACCAAGTAGGTCATAGGATGTGTCAAGTACTCAGACACGCCCTTGATTCCATTTGAGGATGTTACCCCAAATCCCCAAGTCCATGGGACTAACGGGAACATAGTGGATGCATTGCCAGGTAACATATTGAGTTTGCCCATAACAATCTTGTCTACAAATTTACAAACATGTAACTAAAGATAGCTCAAAACACATGATGCCATTCAAGGATGTTCCTTAGTGTCCCCTAGTGCATGGGTCTATGGGGAACATAGGAGATGCATTTCATGTAAGAAATTGAGTATGCCCTTAACAATCTTGTTTACAAACATGTAACTAAATATAGCTAAAACATCTTTAATTTTTGGCATGTAATCAACACTAGTTCGGTAATCTAGTGACCAAAGATCACCCTTTGTGTATGTCTCAATAGTTTCTAGTATGTAGCTCAAAGACTTTAAGTGCCAATATCTATGGATTTCAGATTGAACAACACTCTGCTTATATTTTATCTGCTAATCTCTATTATTGGATCCATTAGGCCATAGAAGAGTCACGAGATTGTTTATGCACACATTGATCTTTGCTCTTAAAAGATATATATGTAAGCTATTCAGATAGCATTTAATTTACAAGTGGCTTTGAGAAATTCATTTCATGCTTTCATGTGTGTCTAACAGCCTTTGAACAATCTTGTTGAGCAAACTAAACAATAATGTCGAAACAAATATAAATGTGTTTCTAGCAGCCTTTAAACTATGTTTTTGAGTACCAAAATGGTCTGGAAATTGGATGTTTGTGGTCTTTACACTCACATATTTACTGTTACAAGTGTTTTTCGACTGTGAATTCAAGGGTTTAAAATTTTTTTTTAGAACTATGCTTCTTTATGTCCAAACTTTTATGGAAATGACTTCAAGATAAAACATAGAGAAATATTGTCGATGGTTTCGATGTCATGCCTTGTGGGTTGTCTTTGGCTTGTGGTTGTTATCTATGGTGATATTACAGTCTATCTCTGTAGTGACATATCCCTATGTTGGAATTTCCTTCCACATTAACACCCCTCTTCTTAATTGAGTGTGTGTGTTAATGTCCATTTGGGTATGTGTTGTGAATAATCATACATAGATAACAATTGTGAGATGGAGGTGGTTTATAAGGCATTACCTGTACCAATGTATTTGCTAATCTAGAGGGATTTGAGGTGCAAGTCCCCGGTTGATGTGATAACATCCTGCCTCACCCTGATACTACCAATGCCTATGGATTTGGTATCATATCGCATGGGCGATATTTGTCTTGTGGTTGTTTTCTATGTGATGTTACAAGCTATATTTATGGTTGCATATTCTTATGTTGGGATTGTCTTCACATTAATACTTTTCTTAATAGTGTGTGTGTGTGTGTGTGTGTGTGTGTTCAACATCACTATTGGGTGTGTGTGTCACTGTGTTGTGAATAATCCCACATGGATAACAATTGTAAGATGGAGATGGTATACAAGACATTGCTCACACCAAAATCTTTGCCAATCTGGAAGATGGTTTTCGGCTGCAAATCCCTGGGTTGATGTCATGGCATCCTCCCTCGCTCTTGGACTAACATTGTTGATATTTTTGGTGTCATTCTTTGTGGTCCATATTTGGATTATGGTTGTTATCTATGTGCCAAAAACTTTTTTGATCTGGACACTATCTTTGGGTGCAATTCCATAGGTTGATGTGATAGCATCCTCCTCGACTCTATCACTAACATTGTCGATGGTTTCGGTATCATTCCTTGTGGGTTTTATTTGGCTTGTGGTTGTTATCTATGGTGATGTTACAGTCTATCTCTACAGTGAGATATCCCTATGTTGGAATTTCCTTCCACATTAACACCCCTCTTCTTAATTGACTGTGTGTGTTAATGTCCAGTTGGGTATGTGTTGTGAATAATCGTACATAGATAAAAATTGTGAGATGGATTTGGTTTATAAGGCATTAAACCATAAAGCAATCAGAATTGAGTAGAAGGCTAGGTTGTTTTAACTTTGCAAGATGTGAATTTATTTCTCCAAATATTTTATTTTCTACAGTCATTCCTTAGTTTAATTGTAATTAACAATGTTCTCAAGGCATGCCAAGCCCCCTATTATTCCCAATATACAACTTCTAATGCATATCTAATAGCTTTGGTAATAG
>ML832508.1:0-14903 GCA_009831015.1 Picea engelmannii
AGGTTCTTCTGGCCTTGGTAGGAATTCTTGTTTGGAAACATATTTTACCTCTCTGAAAACAACATCTCAACTGTAAACAGTCTTCTTTGTATCTGGGTTCCAAATCTTATAACCTTTCACACCATCTTTATAACCAATAAAGATACACTTTTCAGCCTTTCTATCCATCTTACTCTTATTTTCCTTTGGAACATGTACATAAGCATCACAACCAAACACTATAATATGTTGAAGAGAGGGTTTCTTTTCATTCCATACCTCATGTGGAGATTTATCATCCAATGTTGATGAAGGTGATCGATTGACCAGGTAACATGTTGTACCCATTGCCTCTGCCCAGAATTCATGTCCTAACTCGGCACCATTGAGAATGCTCCTTTCTTTTTCCATCAGTGTCTTGTTCATCCTTTCTGCAACTCCATTTTGCTGAGGAGTGTATGGAGTAGTCTTCTGCCTTGCTATACCACACTTCTTACAGAATTATTTGAATTCATTTCCACAGAATTATCCACCATTATCTGTTCTCAATACCTTTATTTTCTTTTTTGCCTAATTTTCTACTAGGGCCTTAAACTCTTTAAATTTATCATATACCTCATATTTATTTCTAAGAAAATAAATCCATGTTTTCCTTGAGGAATCATGTATGAATGAAAAATAATACACAGATTTACCTATGGATGGAAAAGGAATAGGTCCATACACATCATTGTGTATCAACTCTAAGATCCCCTTTGCTCTTGTAGAACCAAATGGGAATCTTACTCGATTCTGTTTACCATATATGCAATGTGTTATCGGAAAAATCAGTAGGTGCAGACACTAACAGATCTCCCTAGATCCACTTGGATCTAGAACAAAATAGGACAGGACATGACTCTTTCCCTAAGTTGTAGTCATTGAATCTACCGATAAGAAGGAATAAGTGACATACCTTTATATCGCTTCCTTAGGTCTTTGTTGTTCCCGCTTCTCTCCGGTGATCTTGTGAAGTTAGGTCCAAGACAACACAAACCAACTAATGTGAAGATAGGAAAGTATATTCAATGTCAACCTATGCATATGATCAAGGAGTTATGCTATAAAACAAGAGTGATTTTATGGGAAAGGGACATGCCGATGTATTATATTAAATGAAAGTAGAAGATACAACCCGATCACCTTGATGTCGTAAGATTCCTTTTAGTGACTCTTGGTTCCAACACAGACACTTGCTTTGTACTTGCATGAAGAAGATCAAATTCCTCTTGATAAACCAAAAGATGAGACAAATCAAATCATGCACCAACACAAATCATAAACACTCCATCGCAGCCTCAATCAAAAATATGAGACCTAGGGTCTTCAATCCTGTCACCTGAAAGTACGAACCTAGCCATGCGATTACATGTGTTGAAGTCGAACATGGTAGAAACCACTTGATTACTGGTAATTGATGAAAATCATTAACAAGTGCGAGGGAAATCATCATTAATGTCAATGACTCCCAAGGTGCCGACGTACAATCCGAACGAATGCAAATGAATGAGCTGAAGTCGAGCATTCGGAAAAATATCTCGATCAAGGATCAATGATGTGAAACCCCTGTTGAAAGTGAAGAGACCTGCCATTAAGGCATGCAGGTTCCAAGGTACTAAATGATTTCTAAGTCTCATTTCCAGATAATGAGTTGGAGTCGACAGAACAAGACTCGTCACAGGAGGGCCTTGATGTATCCCCCATCAATGACACGAAATAAGTAACAGATTTTGAAGATGAGACAAAGTATGAATATGAGTCGAAATGGACACAAGGAAGGCTGACATAGTAAGAATGGACAACTACAGATGGTTGACTCAATAGAGGGCTCGTGTGAACTTCTCTTGAACATATGAACGACACGACCAAAGAATTGGCAGCACTGAATCAAAGATGACCCAAGATATGACCGTGTAGCAAGTCGAATGAGAGACAAATGGATTTCCCAACCCGGATTCAAATGATGAATAGGGGGTACCTCTTTATGAATATGAAAACACATCCCTTTCCCAAAATTTTCCCCACCATTTCTAGCGAGTACCTCTTTATTTTTACACAAGCTCAAGGAGGATAACATATGATTGTTGATGTAAGCTCATCCTTCAGATGAGTCCCTCGGAGTATATTTAATGAACCCTAGGAAGGAGTGGTTTGGTCCCATCACGGGTCTATCGATGTTTGTTTAATGAGTCAGAGGATAGAAAACTCGGGAGTTTTTCATGTTTTGAGAGTCTGAAAAACACTTAAAAGAGAACTCTCCCAGTTCCTTTTTTGTAAATAAGTTCAACGAAACCAAAAAAGTGATAAAATATCACCCATCGAACGTTTTCTTCAGATACTTTAACGAGCGTGAAGAGAACAAGATCGCTCAACAATATTTTCGTTTTTATGGAGTGTGAAAAGAGCTTAAAGGATACTCCCTTAGGTTCATCGTTTTTGTGTTACCATATGAGTACGAAAAGACAAGAAAAAGTATACTCAGTTACGTTCTCATGTATTTTTGAGCGCGAGAACAAACGAAGACTGAGCTCAAGGTTTTTTCTATAAAACCCCTAAAAAAGTAACTGTACATGCGACAAAAAGAAAAAATACCAGTACCCCCCTGTTCAAACTTCGAAGTTTCTATACCTGTGAAAACCATACTCACAAGACACTTAGGGCATTAGGTTTTATAAGAAAAATAATATAAAAATCACTAAAAAATGGTAAAAGTGAATAAATATGGGTAAAAAGGGTTTTAACCATTTCATTGTGATTTTGTCTAACATACCTCATGTTGGAGCCGCCCTTGTTTTTTAGTGAGTCACAATTTTCATTTGATTCTTGAAACCTAAAGATGGTTTCCTTTTTTCCCTCTGAGGTATTGAGAACTCTGAAACTTTGTCATGCTAGCAGCGATGATTTTTCTACTCTCGAAACAAGTCCTACTTTCGTAAGAATGTTCCCTCTTTTTGTTTTGCTTCGAGACCTCGCAGGTCGAATACTATAAATCATGAATTCACACGTCCCGAGTCACGAAACAGCGAAGTCGTTTTAAATTTTCATTCAAGACAGTAGCAAGGGTAAAAACTTTTAACTCATGATTAGACGTCATCGGGGTTTCGCGCCTCGACGTTCACCAAACCCAAATTTTTATTTTTACAGCCCCGAGAGCCAATAACATGAGGTCCTTTTTGGATAACCCATGTCGAGGATTAAAGGAAAAAAGGCTAACCATGGTTAAAGTTGTTCTCGGCATTTCGCCACTCAGCACTATCTTTTTCAAAAGTTATGGCATCTAAACCCCGACTCACGAAGTCACGATGTAATTATAACATGATTAATTAATCACTTAATCCAAGATTATCTTCCCCTTAATTAAGCCTTGTTATCGTGATCTCGCAGTTTCGCAACTCGGCATACAAATCTCCCAGAGACTTATCGTCGAAGTTCCGAGTTGCGATATGGCGAATAAAATGATTATAAAATTAATCAAGCCCCAAATCACAATTACCTTTAATTAAACCAAATCGGTCCTTGCAGTCTTGGGAGTTGGAGACTCAAATTGTTAAAAGAAGATCCACGATATAACGAATAGTGAGAAATTGATTAACATTGGCGAGATTGGATTAATTAAGCTAAAGCAAGATATATCCCGCGTTTCGATGTTTGCATGTTTCCCGAGGAAGCCTTTTCTCTCCATACTCCAACCGACTGTTAAATCGCCAAAAATTTATGACATTAATGAGGAAATAGGGTAAATCTATGAATATAAGATCAGATTTTTACGGCATAAATTTATTTCTAATTATGATTTGACAGGCTTGTTTTGAAAGATACCAAGTTTTCAAATATATGTAAGAGTTTCATTTCATTATAATGAACGTATTTTCATAGCGCACAGAGCTCATCACTTCTGAGTAAACTGACTTCTACATGTATACGCAGTTCTACTGTAGAAGAGCTAAAACACAAGTTGCAGCCATGGCTCCGTGGAAAGCAACTAAGGAAAATGTCGAGGTTTCGGGACAAGGTTCAGATAATGTCTTCGATACTTCACCCCGGATTATCGACTCGATCCCTAACTAGTCATATGTTTCAGACATGCTACAATCAGAATTGGTGGATTATTCAGACGACTCTGACGGCAACGAAAGAGATGATATAACCACCAAATAAAAAATAGTAGTCCAATCCGGAATGCACATGGTAGAATCCAGACCGCGGTTGCTTCCATACTATGACATGATCCGATGGGCGTTGGATCACGTAGACGTACCGACTAGGACTATCATGAACGGGCAGCGAGTCACTGTCGGGACTTTTAGGCCCGAGCATCTGCAAAATATGTATAAGCTACCCACGACGTCTGACTTCACATATGGCTCCGAGTTCTTGTAAGAATTCAAGGAGAAGGAATACGTGCAATACGATAAGACCATGTCCAGTTTGATAAAGGACTGGGTTTCAAACACTGCAAATTTCAGAGCTGATTCCAACGGCATTTATTCAATTGCTTCGTTAGAACCACATTATAGATATGCGGCCATGATGACTTGCCGGTTATATGGTAGAGAAGACATAGCACATTTTTTCCTTGCGTGGATGCCTCTTATCTTCCGGGTTGCAGAAGGTTGTTCTTTTGATTGGGCAAAGATGCTTTCGAATAGTTTGGCCAATCGGGTCACAGAGTATCGAGAGAAGAAGGAAAGTGGGAGGTTGTCCTCATTCTTCATGTCCGCATATATTATGGATGCATTTTTTTCCATGAAACCTTTCCCTTTAATGAGTTGGGGTTGGACTCCGGACAAAGACAAACCCATACATGTATATAATGAAAAACTATGGGAAAACAAAGCAGAAAATTTCTCTTATGAAATTTTTAATTGGGTGATGGTGCCCCTGCATGTCGCCATTTTTGGTCACCTGCCACCCTGTATCTTGGACAACATAGCGACAAATATGTGCAGCATAGCGGACTGGTACGTGGAGGTGGAGTTTTCATATCTCAGAGTTTTCGGGGCCTCTGTTTCCCCGCATGTGCTACCATTGTTCATTCCTGACAAGTTGGCTTGTCGCGAGGTTGCCCGACAAATGGTAATTGGTGGTGTAAGTAAAGAGATCAAAGGGTATTCAAAGAAGGTGTGGCTGTCTTTTCCCATTCGTTTAAATTCTTATTCTTTATTAGATTTCGGGCATGCCAAAGCCGAGGTCGCTGCCCTGGAAGACCTTAATTTGGACTCAATCGAATACAAGAAGCATGATCCACAGAGGGTCGTGAGCAATCATTTGGCTAATTGCGGGCTAAAAAGATTTGATCATGAGAATTCGCCCTCGGATGACGTTTTCCGAGGAGCGAGGTCCTATGAGTAAATTCTAGCCCGGATTCAATCCTTGGCACCCGAGGATAGAGCCAAGGTATTGAAATTCCAGGAACACAGACGTAGCTATCTCCCCGCTATATTGTGAGGCGAAGGTCCCAGTATTTCGGAGACAAAATAGAAGGAAATTGAAGGTTCTAAAGATGCAACTTCTGACCTAGGAAAACACCCAGATGAGGAGGAACAAACGAAGAATCCAGAAGCAGAGGAAAAGACTCCGGACCCACCAAAGAAACAGAAGTCGGAGATAGAGATAAAGACCCCAAAACCGCCAAAGAAGCAAGACCCGGTCAACACCCCAGGAAAATTGGTGAAACAGATCGGAGAACCCATCACGTCTGTCACTCCCTTGTAGTCGACGTAGAGGAATATAGAAGAGGGATGGATATTCAATGAGGATTTGAGGCCCATAAGAATAGAAGAACTCCCTCTGAATGAATTTTTCTTTGATAAAAAAAGAAAAGAAGTCATAAAAAGGGAATTCTACCAGGAGGGAGAGTCGACTGCCAAAAAGTATAAAGTTATGACCGATGGAAAGGATAAAAAGAATGAGCAATTCGCCACTGAAATCGCAGGGACGCTAGGAGCGTATGCTACGGCGAACCAATTCTCGTTTGGACTTTTGAAGAACCAACTTAAAAGAAAAAATCGCCTAATCAGGACTCTTGAAGCCAGATTGGCCTGAGCCACGAAGAATGCTAAAGGTCAGGCGAGCGCGGAAATAGAGCAGGCTAGATTGGAAGATAAAAATGAAATTGAGGTGCTCAAAACTAAGCTTGAGCAAGCACAGCTATTGGTCCGGGATGGCCGATTGTAGGCGAGCCAACATAGGAATTTGATTGAAGAGCTTCAGGCTCAGGTAGAAATCACCAAGAGAAGAATGATAAACATAAGGATGTTCAAATCCCAGGCAATCGAAATTCGGAGCAGAATCTCTTCGGCACAACAGAATTTGCTCGCCAAGGTGGGGGCGATCCGGGAAAACTGTCTGTTGGTCAATCAGGTGTTTGTGTTTGGCACAAGGTGAAGACAGAGTAGGAGAAATGGAGCGATTGCTCTCTTCTCTGTCATAACCAAAATTTTGTGACTATTGAGA
Source organism: Picea engelmannii (assembly GCA_009831015.1). Lineage (NCBI taxonomy): Eukaryota > Viridiplantae > Streptophyta > Pinopsida > Pinales > Pinaceae > Picea > Picea engelmannii. Next base: position 6,475 of record ML832508.1, read on the forward strand.
TTCTACCTGCTTTGTAAAAATTGTATAAATATATCACAAAAAGAAATAAACAGGGCTGGACCTTTTTGAGTTTTTTGTATTAGATTTTTTACATTGAGAGTTAATACAAATAGATCTAGAGATTCTCAATTCCGTCACTACTGTATTACAAGTTTGCTTCCTTGTATCTCATTTTTACATTTCATTTCATATTCTTAACTGATGTGCTTCGTTATACTTTAGTACGACCACTACTATAGCGAAAGAATTTTGGTTTTCTGTAATTGTTTACTTTCTTTCCTCTGCACCAGCTATTAGCGGGTGTAAGACCAATCTACATTTTCAGAATTCTACATATATTCTATGCTACGTCGGTTATCTCCTTACTATTTTCCTCTTATGTTTATATGTGAGATTTCCCTTTGACAAGAGCCTTGCGTTATATACAGTTAAATTTTTTTCTCTCACTTCACACCTTTTATTAAAATATAATACAGTTACAGGAACGAGCCTTAGATTTGCATCCATATTTTATTTCTGCAACCATAAGTTCTCTTTTATAAGACCAAACTGAGACCGCATTTAACCTTTCTTAAAGTCTTTTCCTACCTTTATTGTTCCCCCATGACAATTCCTGTACCAACTCAACCTAACGTTGAACCCGGACTATTGAATCAAACACACATTGCCTTAAACCTCTTCGACACCATTCTTAAAATGGCAACTAACCGGGCCGAACTCGAACAATCATGGATAGCCATTGAACGAGACATAACTATTCAGGAACAGTTGGAAGCTAGACAACACCAACGTAGAAATCTTCCCTAGTTTCCTTTACCAGAGGTTTACGCTTCCCTCTTCTACACCTATCACCCACTTTCAGATGCCTTGACATTGTACTTTTAAGCCTTACGTACAGACTCAGGAACAACATCTTTCTGGCGTCGTTTCCGGGGACCGAAGTTACGAAATATTTTTCCCTGGGAAAGAGACATTTGTTTTTCATTGAAAGTGTTACCCTTTGATAGTGAACAAAGAGTACACACCTTTTAAGGCTTTTTATCTTTCACTTGGCGACTCCACGAAGAAATAAACTGGCATTCGGTCAAAGGAATACCAGGCAAAACTCGGATGGTACGTAGATTATGCCCATTACCGATCTCGAAAAAATTCTAAAGACGAGAGGCTCTTTTAAGCCAACCGTTGCAGTTTACAAACTTGAAGCCCCATCACTGAAGGCTGAGAGTCCCTCCTAACCCCCAACTTCGCTCAGTCCTTGCTTTGACGCTAAAGATTCAATGCCCATCCGCTCTAAAATTAAGAGTGAGATTCATCCGACAATCCCCTTAGCACACAAGGGAAAGGGCCAGCTTGAAAGTTCATCGGATTTTAAAATACCATCTTTTCTTCAGTTGAATTTCCCGACTTCACCAAATTCCGAAGAGTGTGTTACACACTCGTTTCTCACACGCGTCGGTTTTCCCGATTCCATCTCTTGCAAATCCGAGGAACCGAGTCCTCGCATTCCTTATCTTTCCTCATCGGATTTTCCTCTTCGCGAAGAAAATAAAGATTCCCTTTTAATTTACCAAAACCCCCTTTATAACTTCCCACAAACAACGATGGCAGCTTCCAGAGGAGGAGGTGGAGGGTTTATAGGAGGAGGAGGGGGAGGAGCCCCTCCAGGAGGAGGTGGATACCAAGGGCCTGCCCCCCCTCCTAGAGTCTTTGCGAAAGTCGTGGCTAGATACGCTTTTTTAGTATTGCCCGTCCCCCTACATGATCTTCTAGAAAATTACATAAAAAAATTACCGAAATTCACCAGGGAAGGGGATCTGACCACTGCCGAACATATTAATTTTTTCGACCAATTTGTAGATATCTTTGGTATCGAGCACGAGGATTTCTATTCAAGGCTCCTTGTCCAAACCTTTGAAGGTCAGGTCCGAACTTGGTTTCGGAGCCTACCCGTAGCTTCTATCTTGTCATATGACGCTTTGGAAGATGCTTTCATCAGGCAATGGGGCGAGAGAAAAGACTATCTCTATTATTTGACTGAATTTGGGTCTTTGAAGAAAAAGAACTCAGAAACAGTCATGGAATTCATTCATAGATTCAACAAATTGTACAATAAAATCTCGGTTGAGGTTAAACCATCACAACCTGCGGCCAAAGTGACTTTCGCCAGAGCTTTCGAGCCTGATTTTTCACTCCTTCTGCGAGAGCGAAAGGGAGCCACCTTAAACCAAATGCAGGACGATGTGGTAGAAATAGAGTCTAACATGATGGCTTCGGGTAAGCTTAAATCTAGATTAGAGACTGGAAACCGAGAGACCAAGCGCTTTAGAGAACAAGCAGGTCCTTCAGGGTCCAATAGATCCTCAGACGATAGGGTGGACGATATGGCTAGAGTGATTAAGGAGTTGTGAAATAAAATAGCCCGAATGGAACTCGAACAGGCTAAGGCTAACTCTTACCCCAAAAAATATTTCAAGAGGAACCCAAACCCCTCGAACCAACAAAGACAAATAAAAAATGAAGATCAAAAAATACAAGCTCCCTTAAAGAATGAAAATTTTATAGGAGCTGACGATTTTCAAGACTTCGAGGATTTGGATAATGATGTCACGAACTTCAATGATGATTGTACTCAACCATATCTGACTCGCAAAGACTATGAAAAGTCTCTAAATATGTCGAAACCGTCAAATGAGAGTGAAGAGGGTGATCACACTGAGATCTATGAATCTCAACCAGAAACTGAGATAATGATGGTTGAGTCTCAACCAAAGTACAACATGAGATCTAAGAGTAAGCCCACCTCAATGACCCAACCCAAGAAAATCCTTCAAAGAGGTCAAGCTTATGAGCCTCCTTCGGACCAGACCTTATCACCCAACAACAAAACTAAACTAGTAAGTGCTCAAGAGTCCGAGGTGGAAAAAGTTGGAACTCAAACACAGGAAACCAAACCCGTAAATAAGGCTACGTCTTCAACTAAGACCATGAGTGATAAAGATGTCCAGACAAATAAGTCAGAAAGGAAGAATTTGAAAGTCTCAACCAGAGAAATAGACAAGGTGAGCGGAGCTTTCAGTTTTGAAAATGAGCTAAACAAAATTAAGATACGAATCCCTTTAGTAGAATTAGCGAAAAACCCTGTTTATCGCAAGCAAATTACCAAAATGATAGGTGTCTCTGAACTAGAAATCCAGTCTGATGTTATAAACTTGGAAGATGATAGACCTAACATCACTTTTTGTCCCCATTTTGAAGGGTCCAAAGACAACATCGCTCCCTTTTATATCACTCTGAATGTATATGATCAATTGCTGCATAACTGTATGTTAGACTCCGGAGCTTCCCATAATGTTATGCCCAAGATTATAATGGAGAAGTTGGGTCTCTAGATCACAAGACCTTATGGAAATTTGTACTCTTTTGACTTGAGGAAGGTTAAATGCATGGGGATGATAAAATATCTATTAGTTACCCTGGTGCAGGTCCCGGTTAAGAGTATCCCGATGGATGTGGTTATCGCAGATATTCCCCCTAAGTATGGCATGTTGTTATCTAGGTCATGGGGAACCAAGTTGGGACGTTCTCTACAGTTGGACATGACTTATGCCACAATCCCTGTGTTCAGTGGTCAGTTCACTCGATTGTACAAAGAAACAAGATTAGCATATACGGTCAGTGACCCTCAAAACCCAAACAACTTCCATATTTACATTGTAGACCAAGATCTGGGAAATTGCATCTTGTCATTTGATGATGGTCTAGATGGGTGTCCAGAGGAAATCAATACAAAGTAAGCAGAGTTAAACCTCATGACAGAAGAGCTGTGTAGTACTGGTGTCTGGAAAATGTACTTTGATGGTGCTTTATCTTCTGAAGGGGCAGGTGCTAAAGTGCTTTTAGTGGCACCTAAAGGTAAGTTCATTGTTCCTTTCTCTTACCGTTTGCAGTGGGACATAGATTACACTAATAACGTATGCGAATATGAAGCATTGATCTTAGGATTAGAGGCTGCAAAAAATATGACTATAAGAAACATGGAAGTATATGGTGATACAGAATTAATAGTCAAACAAGTAAACTGGCAGTACCTAGCCAAGCATCCCAGACTAAGAACGTATAGAAATTGTTCTTGGGTTCTCATGGAAAAAATTTTATCATCCGTGAATGTCCATTTTATCCCTCGTGCAGAGAATCTACATGTTGATGCATTGGCAAAGGCGGCTTCAACCTTCTCTCCCCCCACGACCTTCAAACTAAAGTATAACATTGAAATCAGATGCAAACCCTTCATACCAGACAATATCCGACACTGGCAAGTCTTTGAAGATGACGAACAAATTAAGAAATTCCTTGCAGAGGTAGGTGAATTCTCTGAAACTCATGCTGACCAAGAAAATCAAAATGACTCAATGTGGATCATGCAAGAAGGGGAGAACCCTAAAACCTTCTGAGAAAAAATTGCGGATCATCGTATGTTGGTCCTTAAAAGAAATCAAATTTCGAAAGGATTGATTCCGCTGGAAAGTCTTTTTGATCAGAACAATGTACCTATAAAATCAACTTTGCAACCCCAACCAGAAGAAGTGGAGGACTGTGATATAGGAACTAAAGAACAATCCCGAGTAGTAAAAATATCCAAGTTCCTCCCTCCCAAAGAGAAAGTTAAGTATAAATACCTACTCAGACAATATAAAGATGTTTTCACCTGGTCCTATGATGAATTGAAAACATATGACACTTCCATTATTGATCACAAGATACCTTTGAAGCCTGGGGTCAAACCGTTTAGGCAAAAGCTTAGGCAAATTAACCCCATTTTGTTACCTGTGATAGACAAGGAAGTTAAAAAACTCCTGGACGCCGAAATAATTGTACCTCTAAGATACTCAGACTGGGTAGCTAACCTAGTCCCAGTCAGGAAAAAGAACGGAGAAATCAGGCTGTGTGTGGATTTCCGAAACTTAAACAAGTCTTCTCTCAAGGATAATTACCCGCTTCCCAAGATGGACCATGTACTAGAAAAATTAGTTGGAGCAAACCGAATGTTTATGATTGATGGGTTCTCTGGTTATAACCAAATCGCCATGAATGAACAAGACAAGGAAAAGACTGCTTTCACCACACCATGGGGTACATTCATGTATGACAAAATGTCGTTTGGTTTGATGAATGCAGGGGATACATTCGAGTGTGCTATGGACATCTCTTTCGTAGGAGAAAGAGACAAGTTCGTAGTCATTTACCTCAACGATTTGACGGTTTTTTCTAAAACTGACAAAGAACACTTGATCCATCTGAAACAGACTTTCGAAAATTTCTGTAGGTTTGGTCTATCTCTGAACCCCAAGAAATCACATTTGGCTATGCGAGAAGGTAAGCTTCTAGGCCATATCGTATCTAGAGATGGGATCGGGATTGATCCTAAGAGGATTGAAGCAATAAATACTATAAATATTCCTAGAAATGTAAAAGAGATTCAAGCTTTCTTAGGAACTATAAATTTTTTACGAAGGTTTATCCCCAATTTCGTTGAGATTTTCAAATTGATCACAGGAATGTTGAAGAAGGATAGCGGAGTAAATTGGACGATTGAAGCCAGAGCATCGTTTGCGCATATTAAAAAAGTCATAAGCGAGGCACCTGTGTTAGCAAGCCCAGATTATCTGAAAGATTTTCTTATCTTCTCATTTGCTTCTGAACATACTATCGCCACGGTGCTCCTACAAAAGGATGACGAAGGATTCGAACGACCGATCGTGTTTTTTAGCAAGAGCCTAAGAGACACAGAATTCAAAAATTATTGCATATGTGCCTACCAGTTCTGTGAAAGATATATTGGTACAGCCAAACAGTGACGGAAAAAGAGGGCGATGGCTTGCTAAAATCCAAGAATTCGATTTGGAAGTTAAACCAACCAAATTGATAAAAGGACAAGGCCTAGCCAAGCTCTTAGCTGAATCAAATCTCAGATCTCTAGATATCAATTGCATACAGGGAAGCGACGAACACACAGACCTGAACGAACCAGAAGCAGAAACAAGTCCAAACCAAATCGAAGAAAAGTTCTTAGCATCGGACTGGTATAGAGACATAGTGTTTTACCTGCTGAATTTGAAATACCCAAATGAACTATCACCATCTAAATGCAAAACTTTAAAACTCCATGCGGTTAAATATTGTATCACCGAAGGTCAGCTATGTTGGAAGGATCCACTCAGTTTCCTGTTAGTCTGTTTAGTCGAATCAGAAACTCAGCGGGTTATAGATGAGTTTCATAAAGGAGTCTGTGGGGGGGCATCACGCATGGAGAGATACAGCCTACAAAATCTTGAGGGTTGGGTATTACTGGCTGAAACTCTTTTCGAACATCAATTCCAAAGTGCATGCCTGCAACCCTTGTCAAATATTCGTTGGTAAACAAAAGCTCCCTGCACTACCACTCGTTCCAGTTAAAGTTGAAGATCCATTCCAACAATGGGGCCTAGACTTCATAGGGGAGATTAATCCCCATTCCAGTGCTCAACATAAGTGGATCTTAACAGCTATAGATTAATTTTACTAAGTGGGTGGAAGCCATTCCAACCAAAAGGGCAACAGACTCGGTGGTAATCGTTTTCTTGGAAGACAATATCTTGTCAAGATTTGGTTGTCCTTGAAATATAGTTACCGATAATGCCCAAGCCTTTAAATCTATGGCTATGATCAGTTTCTGTCAGAGGTTTAACATCATTCTTGTCCATTCCACAACATATTACCCCCAGGGGAACAGATTGGCCGAATCATATAACAAGATCCTGGTAAACATAATCAAGAAAGTACTGGATGAAAATAAAAGGTCCTGGCATGTGCACTTGAAATACGCATTATGGTCAAATCGCATCAGCACCAAAAGGTCTATCGGCATTTCGCCATTTCAAATAGTCTATGGCACAGATGTGGTCCTACCTATAAACCTAGAGCTACCAGTGATGAAGTTATGGCAGGATCAAAATGAGGAACCCAATCATATAACCAGGAGAATGAATCAGTTGATTGAGGTTCAACAGCATAGAGTTGAAGTTGATGAAAAGATGCAGAAGTACCAAGATGATATGAAAGCATTGTTTGACCGCAAGGAAAAGGATAGGGAATTTCTTCCAGGCGATTTAGTACTAAGATGGGATGCAAGAAAAGAGGAAGCGGCGAAGCATAGTAAATTTGACCACCTCTGGTATGGACCATTCAGGGTCTCGGCTCCAGAGGGAAAAAATTCTTTCCTACTGGAAAATATAGACGAAGAAGTCCTTCACGCCCCTGTCAATGGGCGGTATCTAAAGCATTTCATGACGTAACAGTCGCCAGATTCAAAAAAAAAAAAAAAGTTTAATAAATAAATTTTTGATATGTATATTTTGTGTACATATATATATTTTCATTCAAATATTTTATCTTGGTTTTCTTTTCGTTCGTGAGCGTTAGAGGCATTGCAAGTAAGATTCGTATTTATTTTATACAGGATTCCAGCTGCATACGAAACTAGCAGGAAAAGTAATTCGCAAGTTGGTGACAAAAATAGATCGGCATAAAACAGGTGATACCTAAAGTAGTTTCATATTGCGCAAAGAAAATGAAATGAAAAGGTAAAAAGGAGCTTTCTCAAAAACACATGTTATGAAAGACTATTAAAGGAAACCGAGGTAGTGTCATTCAAACTGCAATGTTAGCTAAAATATTAGATAACAGGATCATTGCTTAGCTTGATAATTTTTGTTTTAAAATAATTTGGATGATACACTCAATCTAAAAACGGTCAGTCAAATAAACTATCCCCAAAGATATCTACAAGAGTCAGTCTCGAATTGTTTTGACCTTTGTATTTTCTACCAATAAATCGCTGCCTGGCATCATGCCTGTCTTCGGGTCTAACTTTTGACAATCTCCCATCTTTTCATTTCTTTACAAAGGAATAAAAGTTTTTCGTTTTAGCCTCATGAGTTTCAAAACAGATTGGGGAAAGAAAGTGTGTCTTCACAACTACTTGATCCCCTGCCAAGTGAAGGAACATTTAGAGCAACCCTAACTTTCCTAGGTTTTTCAATAACATCGGAGGATTAAAGCTTACTCAAAGGGGATGCCCTTAAAAAGTTATTTTCCTTTTTCTCTCTAAGGACGAAGATGTCGTGAAGGTCAAGGGGAGGTTGGTACCGAGTAATCAAAGTAAGTTGACAGACCTCAAATGCGAAATATTACACAGATATCAATCCTGATACAAACTGATTTCCCCCATCTTCGTGCTCAAAAAGTAAATTATAAGACAGGTGGTGAAAGGAAATTCAGAAATGATTGCCCCCACCTAGTCCAAGAGACGATGAAAGGAAATTCAGAAATGATTTCCCTCGTCTAAGCATTTAAATGCATAAATATATTCCGAAGTGGTGAAAGGAAATTCA
>ML832508.1:16875-32694 GCA_009831015.1 Picea engelmannii
TATGTATAAGCTACCCGTGACGTCTGACTTCACATATGGCTCTGAGTTCTTGGAAGAATTCAAGGAGAAGGAATGCGTGCAGTACGATAAGACCATGTCCAGTTTGATAAAGGACTGGGTTTCAAACACTGCAAAGTTCAGAGATGATTCCAACGACATTTATTCAATCGCTTCATTAGAACCACATTATAGATATGTGGCCATGATGACTTACTGGTTATATGGTAGAGAAGACACAGTGCATTTTTTCCTTGCATGGGTGCCTCTTATCTTCTAAGTTGTATAAGATTGTTCTTTTGATTGGGCGAAAATGCTTTTGGATAGTTTGGCCAATCGGGTCACAGAGTATCGGGAGCAAAAGGAAAGTGGGAGGTCGTCCTCATTCTTCATGTTCGAATATATTATGGACGCAATTTGTTCCATGACACCTTTCACTTTAATGAGACGGGGTTGGACTCCGGCCGAAGACAAACCCATACATGTATATCATGAAAAACTATGGGAAAACAAAGCAAAAAATTTTGCTTATGAAATTTTTAACTGGGTGATGGTGCCCCTGCATGTCGCCATTTTTTTTCAACCGCCACCCCGTATCTCGGACAGCATAGCGACAAATTTGTGCAACATAGCGGACTGGTACGTGGAGGTGGAGTTTTCATATCTCAGAGTTTTCTAGGCCTCTATTCCCCCGCATGCGCTACCATTGTTCATTCCTGACAAGATGGCTTGTCACGAGGTCACCCGGCAGACGATAATTGGCGGTGTAAGTAAAGAGCTCAAAGGGTATTCAAAGAAGGTGTGGCCGTCTTTTCCCATTCGTTTAAATTCTTATTCTTTATTAGATTTTGGGCATGCCAAGGCCGAGGCCGCTGCCCTGGAAGACCTTAATTTGGTCTCAATCGAATACAAGAAGCACGATCCACAGAGGGTCGTGAGCAATCATTTGGCTAATTGCAGGCTAAAAAGATTTGATCATGAGAATTCACCCTCGAGTGACGTTTTCCGAGGAGCGAGGTCCTATGAGGAAATTCTAGCCCGGATTCAATCCTTGGCACCCGAGGATAGAACCGAGGTATTGAAATTCTAGGAACACGGACGTAGTTGTCTCCCCATTGTATTGTGAGGTGAAGGTCCTGGTATTTCAGAGACAAAACAGAAGGACGTTGAAGGTTCTAAAGATGCAAATCCTGACCCAGGAAACCACCCAGATGAGAAGGAACAAACGAAGAATCTAGAAGCAGAGGAAAGGACTCTGGACCCGCCAAAGAAACAGAAGTTGGAGACAGAGATAAAGATTCCAGAACTGCCAAAGAAGCAAGACCTGGTCGACACCCCAGGAAAATCAGCGAAACAGATCGGAGAACCCATCACGTCTGTCACTCCCTTGCAGTCGACGCAGAGGAATATAGAAGAGGGATGGATATTCAATGAGGAGTTGAGGCCCATAAGAATAGAAGAACTCCCTCCGAATGAATTTTTCTTTGATAAAAAGAATGAATTTTTCTTTGATAAAAAGAGAAAAGTAGTCGTAAAAAGGGAATTCTACCAGGAGGGAGAGTCAACTGCCAAAAAGTATAAAGTTATGACCGATGGAAAGGATAAAAAGAATGAGCAATTCGCCACTGAAATCGTAGGGACGCTAGGAGCGTATGCTTCGGTGAACCAATTCTCGGTTGGACTTTTGAAGAACCAAATTAAAAGAAAAAATCGCCTAATCAGGACTCTTGAAGCCAGATTGGCCTCAGCCACGGAGAATGCTAAAGGTCAGGCGAGCGTGGAAATAGAGCAGGCTAGATTGGCAGATAAAAATGAAATTGAGGTGCTCAAAACTAAGATTGAGCAAGCACAGCTAGTGGTCCAGGATGGTCGGGTGCAGGCGAGCCAACAAAGGAATTTGATTGAATAGCTTCAGGCTCGGGTAGAAATCGCCGAGAGCAGAATGATAAACATCAAGATGTTCAAATCCTAGGCAATTGAAATTCGGAGCAAAATCTCTTCGGCGCAACAGAATTTGCTCGCCAAGGTGGGGGCGATCCGGGAAAACTATCTGTTGGTCAATAAAGTTTCCAAGAACCTATCTGCCAAAGAAAGAGATGCAGGAGTGTCTAAGTCGCCTTCCAGGAAGCGGTGATAGCCACGAATAACAGAGTTTCGGCGGGTGCTCCCAGGCTCACCATCTCATAACAAACCAGAGGAAATATTTTGTTAAAGGAATGGGAGCATAACATCGCCGAAGGCAAGCAACAAGCCCTGAAGATAACCAATTCCTTGGAGGAGGATTTCAATTCTATAGATGGCGAGCTACTAGGCATTAACAGTGGAGGCAACACCGAGACGTTGATGCATATGAATGTGGAACATATCTCACTTGATCTGAAAGAAAAGGAGGAGAGAGATTCGACCGATATCCCTCAGATGGTTGTGGTGGACATAGTCCAAGTTGATAGGTGCATGATCAAACCCAGCGCACAACTATGTGCCATCGACATCATCAATGGATAGATGGAGGACATGCTACAACAGTTATCCCATGAATGTTACTTCTTCGAAGCCAGTTGTCAAGTTGAACCATCGCGGCTAATATCTCAGCTTGTGGAAAGATGTATCGTCTGTACCAGGCTCGCACAACAACAAACACCTGGCACCAAGTGAAGACAGAGTAGGAGAAATGGAGCGATTGCTCTCTTCTCTGTCATAACCAAAAAAAATTGACTATTGAGATTCTACCCGCTTTGTAAAAATTGTATAAATATATCACAAAAAGAAATAAACAGGGTTGGACCTTTTTGAGTTTTTTGTATTAGAGTTTTTACATTGAGAGTTAATACAAGCAGATCTGGAGATTCTCAATTCCGTCACTACTGTATTACAAGTTTTCTTCCTTGTATCTCATTTTTACATTTCATTTCATATTCTTAACTGATGTGCTTCGTTATACTTTAGTACGACCACTACTATAGCAAAAGAATTTTGGTTTTCTGTAATTGTTTATTGTCTTTCCTCTGCACCAGCTATCAGTGGGTGTAAGACCAATCTGCATTTTTAGAATTCTACATATATTCTATGCTACGTCGATTATCTCCTTACTATTTTCCTCTTCTATTTATATGTGAGATTTCCGTTTGACAGGAGACTTGCGCTATATACAGCTAAATGTTTTTCTCTCACTTCACACCTTTTATTAAAATATAATACAGTTACGGGAACGAGCCTTAGATTTGCATCCATATTTTATTTCTGCAACCGTAATTTCTCTTTTATAAGACCAAACTGAGACAACGTTTAACCTTTCTTAAAGTCTTTTCCTACCTTTACTGTTCCCCCATGACAGTTCCTGTACCAACTCAACCTAACGTTGAACCCAAACTACTGAATCAAACACACATTGCCTTAAACCTCTTCAACACCATTCTTAAAACGGCAACTAACTGGGCCGAACTCGAACAATCATGGACATCCATTGAATGAGACATAACTATTCAGGAACAGTTGGAAGCTAGACAACACCAACGTAGAAATATTCCCTAGTTTCCTTTACCAGAGGTTTACGCTTCCCTCTTCTACACCTATCACCCACTTTCGGATGCCTTGACACTGTACTTTTAAGCCTTAAGTACAGACTCAGGAACAACACCTCATTTTCCCTCAAATTTATTCACTCGATTGCGGGAGGCACAAGTGACCATTCAACGAACCGTTTCCGCCAACGAGGTAAGCTTTTGATCCTTTAACTTTTCATGGTTCATTTTTAGTATTTATTGGCCATTTCTTGGGTTTTGAGTCCATTTTAGGGCCCCACTATGCATTCGAGCATTCTCGCGAGCTTTGCGAGACCTATGAGAATCTAGGATTCTCGCAGGTGGCCTTTAGGGCACCTGCGAGAGTCTCACACTGTGCCAAAGGATCACGTACGAGGGTCGAAACATGGATTTTAAAGTTAAGTTTTGCCCAAAAAAAATCATGCAAAAGTTTGGAACAAGTTGCTAACTCTTCTTTCATGGCTCTTGTGCAGGTGTTCAACCATCACAATGCTAGAGTGGTGAGAAAGGGAACATGAGGAAGACGATTCTATTGTCAGGAATGACCTAGGTATAGTCGTTTCCCTCCGGGACTTTGGGCCCTTGAAATTCTTCAGGATTTCGGGCATGAGAGCCAAACTCAGATTGTTGGAATAACTGGTCCATACGTGGGACATGGACCAATAGTTATTTAATATGGGAGTCCACATACTGACCCTAGATATCGAGGATATCTATTTTCTAACAAGGTTATCACGGCATGGGTACCACGCTAGCTTGACCGGTGGCCAAGGCGGTGGACTCCCTATGAGTGAGTATTATCGCCAGTACTGTTTTCTCGAGGCAGAAAGAAGCAAGGGTAAGGTTGTTATTTGGGGGGTCCAAGACTTGACCCTGCGAACCATCTTGTTCACTATAGCACGCATGGTCGAGAGTGCAGCTCCACACATGGCTCTCCAGAGCTACTTCCAATACGCCATAGAGTGCAAAGATCCTTGGGTCTTCAATTGGTTGGATGCAGTTCTCCGTAGTATGAAGAGGCAATTAACGAAGTGCAGAAGGGGCAACTTGAAGAAGTTTGGGTACAAATCACTTTTGGTGTCCTTCTTCCTCGAGAGGGTCCCACTGCTGAGACTACATGTTGATTGGGGTTTACCGGCCCCACAGGATCCAAGGATGCTAAGGTGGTGCAACCTCATGTCTCGACACGTAGCAGGGCCCATCATCAAGTATAATGATTCATTTTTTGACTAGTTGCGGCCCTAGATGCTGATGATTGACGACTATGCATCAACTGGTTTGGATTTTCGAGGGGATCCGGATTTGGCCCTTCCTGAGGATGCTCAGTGGGCTGATTTAGGTAAGAAGTACACATTTTGTTCTTTTTTAAATGTTTTTGCAAGTTTTATCATATGAAATGTTTTTGTGTTTATCTAAGAACCAATCAAAAAATCTCTTTTTGATGACACATATGTGGGGCCATATCGACCTCCAGGAACATCTCCTATTCAACGACGAGGAGAGGTGGATCCAGTAGTGAGATGGGATGCTGAAGACTACGAGGCAGTGGAGAAGAACTTGAAGGGGTTGACGGTTGACATCCCAGATATGGCTATTGGGGAGATCCCCAAAAATTACCAGTGCCATATTGTGGGTGTGTCTGAGTCTATCAATCGACTGCTTTGTAGGGTGGCCCGAGTAGTTGTGTGTTATCGTGAGCATCATCCGTGACGCTATTTTGTAGAATCCATGGGCTTCATATTTTGAGATTTTGGTCCTTGGAAAAAAACTTTTTGTAAACACTTTTGATCATTATATACATATATATGGATTTTACTGGCTTATCTTATGTTGTGTTATACATGTAATGTGTGATCGATTTATAAATGGCCCAAATGTATGTCTAACACATAGTTAGATAATGCATCAGTCAATGTATTTAGACATCTATGAATGTGTTGATACTCAATATAACCAAAATAACATTTCAAGAGGTGAATTCGTAAATATACCCCTAATAAAGTAGGACTTCGAATAGCATAGAAATTACTTAGCTATAGTACTAGCTGTGAATCGAGTCGCATAACCAGGTGGAAAATACCAAGTGAAATAGCATCAATCAACAATTCAACAATGGCGCTATATTCTGCAATATTATTGGTCGCACAACCAAGGCACACACCTCGCAGACTGATATGTTTGTTTGTAGGTGCATAAATTGCCCATGCAGTAGAGGCAAGGTTCTGAGTACTACAGCTAATGCCATCAGCAAAGCCAATGTGGGGTAGCGAAGACTCCGACATTTGGAAACCAAGCATAACGTAACATAAGCGGTCAGGGGTAGAGACCAAATAACGAAAACACATACAACAAAAAGTGTGATGCAATAAAATACAAGCAATTATGCACAGGTGATCTTAGGCATAGTACTTCTTTGAGTACAACCCATTTCTAGGTTCACTCAAAGGGATACCGTCGTAGTCTACCAACCCGTAAGCTCCTTTCTCCAAAACTCATCTGACGATATAAGGACCTCGCCACATAGCTTCAAATTTTCTAGCTCTTAGCATATCTCGATCTTGTTCGTAAAGAAGAACCAGATCACCTTCGGAGAAAATGCGTGGCCTGACATGTTTGTCATATTGGGCTTTGACGCGTTTCTTCTGGGCTTCTATAACCAGGGTGGCATCATGACGGGTTTCGTCTAATTGCATGAGATACAACAGACGTTCTTCTTCAGCAGAAGTGTTTAGGAGAAGTTTGATGGCTATTTTTAGGGAGGGTATCTCACATTCAATTGGCAAGATGGCTTCTATAACATAAAATAACTGGAATGGTGTAAACCCAGTAGCAGACTTAACGGATGTCTGGTAAGCCCACAATGCTGAAAACAACATCGTGTGCCAACTCATTTTGTGAATCCCTATCATTCGTCGAAGCATGGTAATGAGGACCTTGTTTATTGCTTCAACTTGGCCATTGGCTTGTGGGTAATAGGGTGTTGAGTTTTCATGGTGAAGACCCAAATTTTTTGTGAGTTCATACATCATGAAGTTTCTAAAGTGGCTACCGTGATTAGTAACGATAGCCTGAGGCACACCAAAATGAGCAATGATGTGATTGAATATGAATAATGTTGCATTCCTTCTATTATTTTTGAATGTTGGCATTGCCTCGGCCCATTTCGTAAAATAATATACGGTTACAATAATGTATCCATGCCCCCCGACTGAGTGAGAGTGACATGTCATGAAATCGATACACCATTTCACAAAAGGAACAATGGATACCACAGGGTGTAGAGGAGCAGGCTGTGATCATATTTTATTGTTGTAGGTTTGGCAACCATGGCATTTTTGGATGGCGATTATATAGTCGTTGAATAAAGAGGGAAAAAAATACCCTTCTCATAAGATCTTCTGGGCAGTAGCATACCCAGACATGTGACAACCACAAGCTCTAGAATGCCAGTCATTGAGGGCTTTCTCGGCTTCGTCAAACACGAGGCAGCGTCGAAAAACAGAGTTAATCCCACGACAATAAAGAGTATCAATGAGGATAATATACTGATGAGCTTGGTAGAGTATTCAACGATAGTCCGTGCTAGATAAATTGGGCTGAAAAGTGTGGGTTTGGAGATAGATGATGATATCTCCATACCAAAGGTCATCAGAACTAATCATGAAAAGGGATTCATCGGGTAATGAATCAACTACTACATTTTTCGTCTCAAAGCAGGGAAGGTCGCATATCAAATCGGAAAACACCCAGGTTTTCTTGGACTTAGCGCATTCAAATTCTAAGTCAAACTCCTGGAGTATTACGATCCATTTGGAGTATTTTCCCCCTAGCAATTGGTGTGTAAGAATGTGTTGCATAGGGTTGCAGTTAGAAATTACCGTATTCTTGCGAGAGAGGATATAGTACCGAAAACATTGAATAGCTTGGACGACTGCCAAGGCCAGTTTTTCAACATGTAAATACTTGGTTTCGGTAGTCATGAGATTCTGACTCAAGTAATAAATGACATGAGAATCATGAGAATCATCCTCTTGGACGAGAACCATAGCAATGGTATAGTCTGAGGCTGTGAGGTAAAGGAAATAATCCTGATTGTAATTAGGTGGGGAGAGTAGTGGGGTACGTGTCAAAGATAGTTTCAAATCTTCAAAAGCTTTGTTGGCAGTGGTATCCCATGTGAACTAAGAACATTTCTTGAGCAGTTGAGTAAATCCAAGAGTTAGCTCAGCATAGTTTGGGATGAAGCGACGGACAAATTTTTCCTTCCCTTGCAAACATTGTAACTGGCGAAGTGAGGAAGGAGGAGGGAGATTGAGAATCGCCTTGAACTTCAAAGGATCTACCCTGATCCCTTGACGTGAAACAATAAATCCTAGAAGTTGACTGGATTCTATGCAGAAAACACATTTGTGGGGATTCAAGTGTATATGGTAAAACCAACATCGAAGGAAAATGGCACAGAGGTGTATTGGATGATCTACACGGCGCATGGAATGAGCAGGTAAGTCATCAAGATATGGAAACACAATGTGCTTTATGTCATGAAAGGCGTAATACATAGCACATTGAAAAGTTGCACCAGCATTCTTTAAACCGAATGGGAGTTACCGATAGGTGAATGTGCCCCAAGGAAAAATAAAAGCAGTGTTGTGTTGGTCCGCTGGGACGATATTGATTTGATTATATCCGAAGAAACCATCCATCAGAGAGAAGATTTCTCTTCTGGCACAATCATCGATGATCTGGTCAATGAAGGGGGTAGGAAAGTTGTCTTTAGGACAAGCTTTGTTAATGTCCCTATAATCAACGCACACGTAGATTGTGCCTTGTTTCTTGTCGATTGGAACAAGATTGGAAACCCAGTCAGTTAGAGCCACCGGGTAAATGAAGCCAGCCTTAAGAAGTTTCTCAACTTCAAGCTTGATAGTGGCTGCTTTACATGGGTGGACTGGGCGAAGTCGTTGCCGGACAGGTTTAGCGTCCGGGTATGTCTTAATCTCATGTATCACAATGTCGGAGTTGATACCCGGCATTTCTTCATAGCTCCAGGCAAAGATGTCACGAAATTCTTGGAAAAGAGACTTGCAGGTGACAACTTCATCATGGGAACAAGAAGCTCTGATATGCACATTTTCGACAATTCCAGGTTTTATGGATATGTCCAGGGGGATGGTGGGTGAGATATTTCTTAAGTTCCCTTCGTAGAGAAAGTCATGAGTGGACTCGGGAATGGTAGAAATGACTATAACGGTCGACAGGGTTGAGATCCGTTGTTAACCCTCGATGGTGTGTTTTTCTAGGAAGAGGATGGAACGATGATGTCCATCGTCCCAAGGGGTATCTTCCATGGATGTAATAGACATAATCATCTCGTCCATGGGAAAAATGACGCGGAAAGGGTCTGGAGATAAATCACCAAGAGAGGGGGTAGCAGGGGTTGTCGATTGAATGGCTTGTTAAGCGGATTTGATCGGACTCAAAGGAATTTCGTCGCCATAACGAAGATGATCGCCTGAGTTGGGTACCATCCGTGGTTCATAAGATGCGGGGGTCTCATGAACAGAGGTGGAGATCATGTTGATCGAGGCGACAAATGGATGTGGAACATCGGGTGGTGGTATGGGGAAAGTACCCATTAACAATGAATCTTTAATAAGACCCACACCGACGTTCTCGTATCCGGGGGGTGTTTTTGCAATGAATGGTACGTTGTCGATACGTGTATCGGAGTGGAAGAAGGCCAATTGGTCGATGGTCACTACTTTTCCTTGATGTGGGAAACGCACGACATGGAAAAGAGTCGACACAATTGCTTGCATGGAATCAATTCAGCTACGACCAAGTAGAAGGTTGTAATCGAGAGGAGTGTCAAAGACCTCTACTTCAACTTGGACCGTTTTTCCTTCTAACGTAATAGGCAATGAAGGGAGGACACCGTAAGACTTAAAACCAGAGCCATTTAAGGCTTTGAGCATGTTGTGGGATTCAGCCAAAGGAGGAGAGTCGATGGCTTTCCAGCAAGTAATAGACATAACACATGTTGAGGCACCCTCATCAACAACTGTCCTACAAATGTTTTTGTCGGAGACAATAACTTGTATTTGGAATGCGAGTTGAGGAGGTAACCTTGGAATGTGATCTTCCAAGTCAAAAATTATTAAATTTGTATCCGTAGGGTTGATTCCACCAATAGCTTTGAACAATGCCTTCCGTTTTATAGGACAACTTTGAAGGACTTTGAGGGCTGACATTGAGGATGGTGCTTGGGCCAAATCTTCAACAATATTGTAGTTCTGGGCAGCAGGTGCATTAGGATTGAAAGTCGATTTTCGAGCGACACCCTTTGGAGGAGGGAAAATAATTGTTTCTAGGCTCGATCGTTCGAGGTGAAGAGGACCATTGGTAGGTGGAGTCATGGGAGATGGTTGAACTAATGAAGGAGGTATTGCATCAACCTTCTCTTTGGAGGAAGGATAATCTTTGGCTTGAGTAGTATGTGTGATGTCATTTTTCTTTGAATCACCTGTACACATTAAGACATAGGATGTATTGGAGGGGGAAGGTTGGTCATGAATGACCAATTGGGCCTTTTGTTGAGAAGGGAAGGGTTGTGACAATACAGCTGGAGTGGGGGGTTTTTTGGTCCCTTGAAGGAACTTAGTAACTTCGACTCATCATGGACAATCCTTAGTGTAGTGATCATCACTACAGATAAGACAAAGGTATCGAAGTTTGCTCTTATCCCTATCATCAATAGGTGGTGTTTTGGTTTTCTCATTTTGTGGATTATTTTTATCCTCCTTGGTCTTACCCTTTCCTTTTTTGGATTTTTTTTTTCCAGCGGGGGTAGATTGAACATAATTTACCTCAGAAGTCTTGCCGGTGGGAGGGGTAGGAGACGAATCATTTTGAACATTAGAAGAAATGGATCTGGGGTTGTTGCTAGAGGTTTGGAAGGAATGAGGTTGGGCATGGAAGGTTCCAATCACACTGTTAGCTTCATGAGAAGTAGCATGAGTGGTTGAAGTAGTAGAAGTATAAGAATGAGGTGCATCAGGTAGTAAGTCGTTAAGAGTACCTGTCTGTGAGTAAACGAGGTTTAGGTATTGGCCACAACTGATGACCTGTTCTTCTGTGACAACTCCACCCATGGCGATGTCACGATCGATGTCGTTCACGAATGATTTTGTGAACCATTCTGCCAGCAACTAATTAGGAATTTTGAGTTTTATGAGACGTCGTCTCTGTCGCCACTAATGAATGTGATCAGAGATATGAGTGGCTTTGGTTTGTTTGAAAGAAATCAAAATCTCGGTTCTCGTTTCATAGAGAATCGGTAACTGGTACTGGGTGAGGAAAGCCATAGAGAGGGTGTTGAAGTCGGTGAAGAAGCCTCGCGGTAACTTGATATACCACTTCGCGGCGGAACCTGTGAGGGTTCGCTAAAAAAGGTGTAAATGAATAGAGTCATCCATCAAGGAGTTGGATGAGAACCAAAGGTGAAAAGTCATTACATGATTGTTTGGGTCCTCTCCCGATTTACCATCGAATTTATGGATGTCAGATGGTAGTTTGGCCGGTATGGTGGGACATTGAGGAGAGTGACGGATTGGATCATTTAAAATCCTCGACAGATCTGGGAGGTCCAAAGTGGCTAAGAAAGGTAATTGTCTATTCACATGCGGGTACTGGTAACTTTGGGAAGGGATTCCCATCAGTAAACTAGTGGGACCATAAGTAGTCTACATATAATGCGAAGATCCAGGTAGATTCGGTGGTTGGTGTGGAGGTAAGTAATTCATAGGGTTGTACCCTTGGACAGGGGCATGGGGTTGAACGTTCGAGCCCCAAATAGGATTAGACATGCCTAGATATGGTTGGCATGTACTAGGGGGTATGACGGAGCTAGCTTGAGGTTGTTTCCCCCCAGTCGATTGAGGATTATGTTGTATAAGATAATTCCAATACTGGGCCAAGGATGGAGGTATGTTTTTTCCATAGGGTGGGGTCGGTGGGGGTTTCCCTCCAATCGAGGGTTGCATCCTAGTTGGGATTTGTCCTGCAAAAGTGGGTTGATTTTGGCCTCCTTAGTGAAATTGTCCACCAACAGGAATCTTGTAATTAGGTGTGAAAGACGGGATGGTGCCACTAGGATCAATGCCTTCAATAGAGGATGGAAGAGGTCCTCTGAAAGGGGGTGGAGGAAGTGTCAAAATGAAACCGGGAATATGTTTCCCAGAAGGAGTGGAACCACCAAGAGTTCCGGATGAGATTTGTGTAGGAGAAGGAATAGAATCATTCAACGCATGATATCCGGGTGGAAGTGGTGGGGTGTTTCTGGGCGAAAGCGGTGTGCCAATGGGGGCTTAGCCAGCCATTGTGATCCTGGTGTGAGGACTTGTAGTATCCGGGACCATCTTGTAATGGACCGTTTGTAGAGGGAGAGTCAAGATGTGGTCAGCTGGTTGAGTGTCTGTACTAGGAAAATAATATGTAGTAGTAAAAGGTATTGTGCCTGGATCAGATGTTTCGGGAAACTCAGGTGCGACAGTGATATCAACGCCTGCTCCTGAGCCAAAGAGATCCTGTCTAAAAATGCTAGTAGTCCAAAAAGGATCTTGACCCTCAAGTCCTATGAAAGGTCCGGTTGGTGATCTAGAAGAATGAGCAACTAGATTTTTGGAAGAATTCACCTGAATAATACGTCTCTCAGAGTCAATAGGAATTCGGAAGTCCTCTCAAGAATTGGTAATTCGGAACCATTCTAGAGAGTTGGATATTTCCAATTGTGGAGTGACGACGTCTTGGACTTCACTCTGTTGAGGAGAGCCCTCCAATGAGTTGGTGGGCAAGGGTTGAGAACCTTCCAGATCTTCTGGGGGTAGGCCTTGCATTCTACGTGAACGGTGTGGAGGGTCAATTGTGATCGAGTTTGAATCTTACGAAAGACATTCTAAAGATAACTTGGGTAAACAAACAGCATGCGCTAATAAAATCTAGGAAGCAAAACCAAGCAAACAAGACCTTCCAATTCCAAAGTCACTAGTTGGTGATGAAATCCAACGTCGTGACAACGAGACAAGAAGGGGCTGGGCTAGGGTGGAAAAGTTATGTTGACGATCTACTTAACGGACTTACACCCTGGTGCAAGCTCCCACACATAATCGTGGGTATACCCTCCAAGGTGCCGGGGTGATTTTGGCCAATGTCGATTCTAGGTACCATGAAGACTTTCCCCTTCATAGTCACCTTGTGTAAGACCCTAACAAGGTAGGATACTAAGGTTACCACCAACAACAATAATGCCTGGGGAAACAGTGGAAATTCTGATCCACACGCAAGGGTAGGGTATCTAGCCCGAAATCATCTTGAGAGGCTTCCACTCATCATTGTGGGTATACCTTCAAGTGACCCCCGTAATACGTGAAATCTCTACACCGATATCAACAAAGTAGGGTGAGTAACATTGTCAATCTCAATGCGACCTCGGGTTTGACCCTTGTGTGAGAAGGGCTTCGCAATACAAAATGCTGAAAATGGAATTTCACACTCCTTATCACAAGATACTATTGTGTGTTTTGTGCTTTGGAGAGTATGTCTCACTGCCTATTCCAAAGCTCTAGCCTAGCTAATGTTGGTGTAAAAGAGTCCTAGAAAAAGTTACTAGTTGGATTTTAAAATTGTGCAATGTTATTAAAGGTTGTTGTTACTCAAAAGGAGATGGAAATGAAACCGATGTTGTGTGAGACTCTAACCCAAAAATGCATAAATAGGAATGAATGATACAAATTTTTGTTTGATAAATCCTATGTACAGGAGGGAAAGAGGAGTTTTCTGGAACAATACAAACTATGATGTATGATCTTCTTTGAAACAACCATGAATAATACAAATTCCCTATTCATTCTTTTTCAGTACTTGAATGCCAATATTTTCAAAAAAAGTTTCTTAAAAAAAAAGAAAATGTCTTTAATTTTTATTAGAAACCAAACAATAGGGGTGGAACTAAGAAAAAAAAAAACAAGCAACCAAAAAAAGAAATACACAACAAAGACCCAAACCAATCTTTCAATGAAGACAAAAATAACAAACTGATAAGACCAGTCTCTTCAAATGCATATGGATAACAATTTTCCAAGTAATAAGCAATTGAAAAGAAAAAATGATCTCAACTTTTAAACCAATCAAAGGTTCCCAATCAAACAAGCACTCGAATTTCAAAACCAGAGATTATACCCTTGTTGCGAAAAGGCCAAGAGGTAAAAATTGAGAAAACATGATTAAGAAGAACTTAATCATTCACGAGATTTGAAGCCAAGAAACATTCAATCACTGGCCAGAGAAGTTCTTCCTAGACACACAAGCAAATCTGGGCATCTGAGGACACAAAAGACTTCATCCAAAATTTTTGCAAGTGGGTTCGCAAGCTGGAAGTGTAGTACAGTGCGAGAATCAAGGATTTTCGCAATCTAGACACAGGAAAAATGCGAGAAGTTCGCACTGAACTTAACAACATGGTGCGAACTTTAGTAGTTCTCACAGTCTATAGAAGGGTGCAGCGCGAGAAGGTCTGTAATCAAGAAAATTTTGTAAAAAGGAAAAAACTTTTGAGGGAACTTCTGGATCCAGGGAGTCTGTAAGGGTCTCCTCAAGACTCAAAGATTGATGGGAATGAAAAATGGTAGGTTAAGAGAAAATGGCCAATAAAAAACCACCAAAAATGGGTTGCATCCCCAGTATGGTCGCCAATTTTGTTATTGGACGAATTGGTAGGTGCGGACACTAACAGATCTCCCTAGATCCACCTGGATCTAGATCAAAACAGAACAGGACACGACTCTTTCCCTAAGTTGTAGTCATTGAATCTACCGATAAGAAGGAATAAGTGACATACCTTTATATCACTTCCTTAGGTCTCTATTGTTCCCGCTTCACTATGGTGCTCTTGTGAAGTCATGTCCAAGACAACAAAAACCAACCAAAGTGAAGATAACAAATTATATTCAATGTCAACCTATGCATATGATCAAGGAGTTATGCTATAAAATAAGAGTGATTTTATGGGAAAGGGACTTGTTGTTGTATTATATTAAATGAAAGTAGAAGATACAACCTGATCGCCTTGATGTCACAAGCTTCCTTTCAGTGACTCTTGGTTCCAACACACACACTTGCTTTGTACTTGCATGAAGAAGAACCAATTCCCTTTTATAGACCAAATAGAGTCTTCAAACTTATGTCCAAGTAGGGTTCTTCACACAATTCATTCACCAATTCTTCATTCAATCTTGCTTAACCTTTTCCATGAGAAACCTTTCAATATATAGGAGAAGGAGGGATGGGTACATGGAAGAGGATGATCCCACCAAATCTGAGAAGTCAGTAGGATGCAAAGCATGTGAATGCCAACTCATTTTCTAGAAGATCCTCTTCTAGAACCTTCGTGACGTCTTCTCCTTTCCAAGCTTAAAAACAGGTTCGCACCCTATCTATGGAGAAGACTGTGAACAATTCACACCCTAAGTGTGGGTGGCCTGTGAGAATGAGGGATTCTCACACCCTGTAACATAGGCAGCCTGCGAATTCATCTTAAAAATGTGTTTTTTGGAAGAAGAGAGCAGTCATATTTCTCAGGCAAAAAGTCCTTGTGGGAGCCTGAACACATCACTTGTAGAGACACCACCAGAGTGACAAAAATTATGTGTAACACAATGTTCACAAAAATAAAAATCCAATGTGCAATTAGACATACCTTCAACCATACCTTTACCGTATAGTGTTCGAAAGCCCTTTTCTCCAATATGCCCCAGTATTTGATGCCACAACATGGTCTTGTTTTCAGGGACAGTATTGGTCTTTTCTCCTTCATTTCTCTGCTCAGGGACAACAAAACTGTTACACTCATTAGTATAAGTGATTCCCAAAATCTTGTATAGAGTTCCACACTGAAATCCCCTCATTAACACCATTGCTCCTCATACCATCTTGCAAGTGCCCTTTCCCAATATAGTATCCACTCCTACATCATCCAACTTGCTTACAGATATTAGGCTCCTAGATAGTTTTGGAATGTGTAGAACCCTAGGGAGAGTTATAATCCTTCCATATTTTAGCAACAACTTAACCCTTCCACTTCCCATGATTTTTGTTGTCGAGTCATCTCCTATGAATACATCACCACCATCATATTTTTCATATTCAGATAACCACTCTCTGTGAGGATTCATATGGTATGACGCACCTGATTCGATCAACCATACATCACGGTCTGCATGTGTAC
>ML832508.1:38534-52795 GCA_009831015.1 Picea engelmannii
ATCCCCACCCCTTCCTATTTTGATCTTGCGACGTTGGATTTTATCACCAACTAGTGGTTTCATCATAGGAAGGTTTGTTTGATTGATTGCTTCTCAGATTCATAACATGTGTTGTTTGTTTTACTTAGTGGACCTTAGGTCGAGTCAGTGTTAATTGCATCGAATCTTGGGAGTACCAATGGAGGAACCCATTCTTATGGGGAATCTTGTACCTTTCCTTCGTTTGGAAACTTTGGTCCTCCATATGTTGCCACACTGAGTCTTCCAGGACTCACTATCGGATTACCAGTTTGGTTGTTCCCCACTCTGGTGATCCTGAATCCTCCCAATGTTTCAACTGCACCTAATACTTTAGATGTCGGTACACCACTCACACATCAACCTCACGTCGAATTTTCACCTTCTTCGCCCATTAAGTCTCCTTCCATTTCTCCTTCTTCGCCTAGTGAAAGCTATAAAGCAAGTAGCCAGGTTGATCAGAAGAAGAAGAAATGGAAAGAGAAGAAGAAGAAGAACCTAAAAAGGAAAAATACCCCAACAACATCAGATGTCGGCTCTAAGCAACCAGTTATTTTTAATAGTACTGGGAGTGTTGATGAGGTCAACAATATTAAAATGAAGAATCCAAAAACCAAATTCCCTTGCAGCCTTTGTAAGGGTGACCACTTTCTGAGGGATTGCCCCGGTCTTACCCAGGTCTTAGAAATATGGTCCTCCATGTCATTGGCCTCTATCAGTCATGTCGATGATACCCCGTCAACTAGTGATGTTCAGGTTGGTAAGAAGAAGAAAACTGTCAAGTTCCCTTGCATGTTATGTAAAGGTAATCATTACTCTCACCTTTGTCCTCGTATGGACGAGGCTTCTTCTCTTTTGGAAAAACTTCAACTTCCAAAATGTTATTGTAAGCTTTCCTCCGACCCATCATTGGTTGATGGACTGGTCAATCCAGTTCCATCTCTGGTCAGTCTGGTTGATCAAGTGGTCAATCTAGTTTCCTCCTCAATTGAACCACGAACCCAAATAGTTGATCCAGTTTCATCATCGATCAACCCTGCTCTTTATCAAAAGAGTGACACCAAAGTGGTTGATCTATTTTCATCCTCGGTCGATCCCACTCTCCCGTTAGAGAGTGACACCAAAGTGGTCGATCCGTTTCCACCCGTCGACCCCATTCTTCCCTTAGAGAATGAAACTCAAGTGGTCGATTCGGTTATGTCATCGGTCGATCCCACTCCTCCTTTGATGAGTGCCAAAGTGACTGATTCAGTCCCTTCCTTAGTCATTCCCACTCTTCCTCTAAAGAGTGCCAAAGTGGTTGATCCAGTTTCGCCATCAGTCGATCCCATTCCTCCATTGAGGAATGTCAAAGTGACTAATCCAATCCCTTCCTCAGTCAGTCCCACTCTTCCTCTGAAGAGTGCCAAAGTGGTCTATCCAAGTCCACCATTGGTTGATCCGATCCAATCATTTGTCGATCCTACTCTCCTTCTAGAGAGTAAACCCAATACTTCCCATGTTTTTCTCGTTAATACAGACTCTACCGTGTCAGGGGGCATTCCTCCTTCTCTTGTGAAACCCCCTCCAAGCACTGAAGCCATCCTTTTTTATTGGGGTGCGCTAACTGTACCTCGTCTTCCCTCTCACATTCCTTTCCAGATTACAATACAGGTTCATGGTCGGGATGTTCCTCAAACGCTGATAGATGAAGGTGCATCCGTTAGTATTTTGTCTTCTATTGCTTGGTATGCTTTGGGTTGTTTTCAGCTTGCACCGGTTACACAGAATCTATTAGATTTTAACAGAAGAACTAGTCAACCTTTAGGGATCCTTCCTTAGTTTCCTGTAACTTTGGGAGGGAAAAATGTCTTTATCGATGTCATGGTAGTCCGAGACCCCTTGGATTTCTCTTTACTCCTTGGGTGGGATTATATCTATGCCATGAAAGCTATTGTATCCACTCTTTTCCATGTGATATATTTCCCTCAGATTGGAAAGATTGTGACTATTGATCAACTTTCATTCATCGGCCCTAACTGGGTTACCTCCCTAAGTGGTTCCTATATGAAGATAGTATCGCCCCCGTCGCATGTCAATTATGTGGCGTTGTCTCCCATGACCTCAACTTCCGATGATTTGGATCCGGTACTTGACATGGTGATCTCTTTGGTAGGGTTATTAGAGCTCGATCTCCTTACCCCTGTCATGACCCTCGACATGTGTTCCTTCCAGAGTGATTATCTTCCATCCGGCGAAGATCTCTTGGAAGCCATGACCGAGTTTTGTCCTTTGACATGGTACCCTTCCAGAGCATTATCCTCTTGGAAGCCATGATCAATAAGAAACCACGAGCATAGTTTCTCTTCTCTGTGGCAAGCTCGTTAAAAAATGAAACAGAGGTCCTGAGCATAGTTATTTTCCTGTGTCAAGCTCATTAAAAAATGAAACAATCACCTCTCTTGAACCTTCTTTTCATCCAACTCCTTCAGTGAATGAATCGAAGCTTGGAGGTCATGTCTCCATTCTTTGATGATCTTTCTGAAGTTAAGCCACTAGCTTTCATGTTGGGGGCATACCGAGCTTAGTCTTTGTTCTTTCTCGTGCTCGTAAATACATGAGAATGCATCCGGGTAGAATTTTATCTCTTTTTTGGACCCATATGGATACATGAAAAAGGAACCCCCTGGAGTCTCCTTTAAGCTCTTTTCAGACTCTCTAAAAATGAAAAGATTGTTGAGTGATCTTGCTTCCTTTCCCACTCATTAAACGGTTTGAAAGGGTGTCTTTCGAGTGATAATTTATCTCTTTTTCGGCCTCGTGAGACTAACATTACGAAAAAGGAAAACACTGGAGTCATCTTTAAGTCCTTTTCAGACTCTCTAAACATGAAAAGATTGTCGAGCGACCTTGTTCTTTTCACACTCGTTAAAGTATTTGAAGAAAACGTTTGTTGAGCGATAGTTTATCTCTTTTTCAGTCTCATCAGACTACTCTACGAATAAGGAACTGAGAGAGTTCTCTTTTAAGTGTTTTTCCATACTCTATAATCATGAAAAAACCTTCGCGTTTTCTGTCTTTGGACTCGCTAAAACAAACATCGACAGGCCCATACGGGACCAAACCCTTACTTATTCCAGTTCGTTAAACAAAGGAAGAGGAACTTACCGAAGGTGAGTCTTATCCAGTATGTGTTACCCTCCTTGAGCTCGTTAAATTAAAAAGAGGTACTCGTCTATATGGATGGGGGGGAAATTGAAAGAAGAAAGCCAAGCAGTTTCTTGAGAAAACTACCAAATAACTCTTCGAGTCGCCCTTGAACACGGCACTGTGTTTTTTGCACGCATTATAATCTACTAAACCTATACAATGAGCCAATCCTTTGAGTTTCTTTCACCCCTTTGGGTCACCTGACGTAAGTCACAGCATCCATTGCATCATCAAGTTTTGGTCTGTGTCATGTTTCTGTTGTTGTGCCTCAGTGTTCAAGGGAAGTATCCGCCTTGAGAGTCAGCCATCACAAATATCTTGTTTCAATACCCGTGTCAGTCCATGTTCATTTGATCTACCAATTACATCTCTATGTTCGTTTTGTGTATGTTTATGGGGGATACATCAAGGCCCTCCTTCGACGAGCATATTCCTATCGAATTCAACACATGATCTAGGAATTAGACTTAGAAACCAGTTAGTACTTTGGGACCTGCATGCCTCAATGGCAGGCCTCCTCACATCTGACAGCAGGTTTACATCACTGATCTCTGATCGGATGATTCTGCAGATGTTCGACTTCAACTCATCCATTCACATTCATTGGAATGTACTAGAGTACCTTGGGACTCATTGACATTAATGGTGATCTCCCTCACGCTTGTTAACGGTTTACATCATTGACCGATAATCAAGTGGTTTCTACCATGTTCGACATCAGAACATATATTCACATGGTTAGATTCATACTACAATGAGATCGGTAAGAAGATCCTGGGTTGAGTGATCACTTTGATATGTACTCTTCCCAGGTTGCGAAGGAGTTTCTATTAAACAATGACACATATATTGTTACATAGATCCACCTTGTATCGATCATGGCTATGTCTTGTCATCTTGTAGATCCACTGTGTATTCTTCGTGGCTACGATCAGTTCAGGTCATGGAAGTATAGATCCATAGTGTATTTTCAGTGGCTATACCTTTTTATCAATACAATTATGGATCTGCGGTGTATTTTATGGCGGCCATATCTTGCAAGTCTTGATCACCCAAGCATAGGTATGTCTGCCTTGGGTTTGAAACATGTCATAATATTTGTTGGATGTTTGTGTGCATCTTTTGTTAGGTTCTCTGCATCTATACCCTTGCTTGAAAGTCTACAAATCATTTCAGTTATCAGTTCCTATCTTCTAACTTCATACTTTGGGGGGCAATCTGTTACACATCAAAATTACTCACTTCGATAGAATCGCAAGTGTCGTCATTACAAGTGTCGCAAGTGTCGCATTTTGCTCACAAATGTCGCAAGTTTCAGGGAAGCATACTGCCATGATGCCTATGTTGTGCCTATAACGACATGAGAAAGACACTTGAAACACCTCAAAAACTTGATTTGGAAGAGGAGAAATGAGTCAGCAGGCTCATGAACCTTTTGCCATCTGAAAACACTAAAAAAACTAAGCTTTTGAAGGAGATCCCTCCCCTATACCTCTTTTGGGAGCATTGGCGCTCCCCCTTACACTGTCTGGGAGCGTTATAAATCTCCTTTGGCCCTTTTTAGGGAGCACTGGTGTCTTTAGGAGCGTTGGCGCCCCCCTTAAGCATACTAGGGAGTGCTACAGCGCTCTGATGGCCCTTTTGAGGGAGTGCTACCTATTCTAGGCAGTAGTTAAGTTGTTGAGATGAATGGGGGAAGGATCCTTTCATTCTTGGAAAGCAGTTGGATTCGAATCCCTAGTCCAGCCATGATCTTAGGGCAAATCCTCAACTGAAGGAGGAAAATCCTCAACTTCTCCAAGGATATCTCAAGTGGTTAAAGCCTCTCCAAGTCTATATAAGCAAGCTTTCTAATGGTGAAAGAGGACTGGAAAAGGAGAATCACACCAAACTTATGATCTTATAAGTGGTGCTGGAACAGAGATATTTTGGAAACAAGAGATCTATGATATCATAGGGAGCAATCAGTGAAGCTATCGTCATTCAGATTGTGGATCTTTTGAGCAAGGGGTAGACAACAAGGACTTGACGAAACTGTTGCAATTCATCTATGGCTATAAGCAATGTTTTTTCCTCATTAATATAATTTGCTTGGCCTGTTTCTTTCTAATTCGTGTTCAATCTCACATAAATCTGTCTCTTTAGTAGATAGAACTATTTCGAACTAATCTTGATAGAGTAGGAAGTGGTCGTAATTTGTTTGTCTGCAGGGCTTATCGAGGAGCGAAAGATTGGAGCTGAACTCGGAGCGTGCAAGGACAAACACTGGTAAAAGGTACTTCTTTTCTCCTTCCTCCTCATACTCTAGTCCACCTAGATCTAAAAGGAAGTCAGTGACCATGATAAGAACTTTCTGTCTTAGAGTTAAGAATCTAGCTCTTTGAGGAGATCTACCTGTCTGCAGGGAGATTTTCCTTCAACAATAGGTTCTTGGGTAATTTTAGAGGAATTTTTAGAAGAAAATGGGGACTAAATTATAGCTCAGTAGTACCTATCACCCCCAAACATATGGGAAAACCGAGGTAGTAAATCGAATTTTGGGAAACCTGTTACAACCCATTGTTGGAGAGAAGCCCAAGCAGTAGGATTTGGATTTACCTCAAGAAGAATTTTCCTACAATAAATAAGTGAATAGATCTACAGTTAAATCTCCATTTCAGGTTTTTTACTGTAGAAATCCTATGGGTATCCTAGATTTGGTGCAGCTACCACTTGCGGATAGGATCAGTGATGATAGCCAAGCATTTTCAGAACACATTCAACAGTTGCGGCAACAAGTGAGACAAAAACTACATTCCAATAATGAACATAACAAAATTATAAAATATGTTCATCAACGATACCAGGTATTAAGTGAAGGTGATTTCATGATTATTTATTTATGGAAAGAGAGGTTTCCTAAAGGAATCTACCACAAATTGAAGTATAAGAAAATTGGTCCTTGCAATATTCTCAAGAAAATTAACAACAATGCTTATAAGGTTGATTTATCCGCTGATCTTGATATTTCCCCTATGCTTAATGTTTCTAATTTGTATATCAATCATGGGGATGATCTGGGTGATGATAGTGAGGCATAGGTGGATTGGCAACATGCCATTCTGACCAAGAAAAAGGAAAAGATTGCACATGTTTTAGATAAGAAGACCCTTCATACTCGGCAAGGCCAATACAACTGATATTCAGACCAGTGGGAAGGTGTAGCACCAACAGAGAGTACATGGATTACATATGGGGGCTTGTTGAACCTATATCCCATTAAGTGGAAATAGTTTGAAGACAATAACTTGTAGGAGATGCATTCTTTTCAACCAGAGGAGAATGATGCAACGATTTTCGAGGGTCAAAATTTTTGACTCGGTTATCCATTTGGGCTAAAAGTTTGCAGGGAGTTGTGTCTCGAATAATTGTCATTTTGATCCGATCCTTCATATTAGACATCGTTTTGACACTTTTCCGAGGCCAAATTCCTTCATATAAGGCCTGCAATTGGGGTTTTAGTGTTTTTATAGAAATTTTTAAATTTTTAATTATCATTTATCTCTTAGTTTATGAAACTAATCATAAAAGTGAGTTGACAAATAGTGTCACTCTAGTTATCTTTTACTTATTGTTCATTTTTATATTCATGCGAGAATTTCCTAAAATTAGTTGTTTTTTAAAACCTCATATAGTAGTTATAAGGGGTTGAACTTCCATTGTAATAGTTAATATGGAGAAGGAATGAAAGAGAGTTATTTTCCATTCTCATGTGTTTGCATGGTTTTTAGATCTTGTGAATGAATCCAATTTTATTGGTTACATCATCTGGTATCATAGCAGGAAGATGGTTGGGAGAGGAAGAGGAAGAGCAAGGTATCTTGCTCAGATACATAGAGATATGCAAAGCCTTGAAAGGCACGTAGAAGATCTTGCAAACATGTTGGATAGTCATAGAATAATATAAAGTGAAGTGTCTGATGAGGGGACATTCCAAGGATATGTAGATCAACATACAAAACATGAAGAAGAACAATTAGAGCGCATGAATTTTGAACGATGCTCAGGGCTCTATAAGCGAGAAATGATGAGATCAAAATGGAAGTTTCGGAATATGCAAGTAGTCCTAAACCAAAGGAGTTAATAGATTGGTTGAATGCCATGGAATTTTTTTTTTGAATGGAAGTCGATGACAGAGGAAAAGAAGGTGAAATTTGCATGCACCAAGTTGCAGGGTCATACCATGATCTGGTGGGATCATGTGCAAAAATACAGAACATGAAAAGGAAAAGACAAAATTAGGACTTGGAGCAAGATGGAAAAAAAATTGCGAGAATTTGTTTTTCATCTGGACTATTCCCAGACCCTTTTTCTTATATTTCATAACTTGAAGCAACCCCTATCAACCGTGGAGGAACTCACAAATGATTTTTATCAGTTGTCCATTCGTGTGGATCACCAGGAAACTGATGAGAGACTGGCTGCAAGGTATGTGAATTATTTAAAATTTTCTATTCAAAATGAATTGACCATGCATAATGTTCACAACATGAAAGAGGCATACCAATTAGTGTTAAATAACAAGGAAAAATAAAACCGACAATTTTCTCAAATGACTAGAGGATCAAGGAGGGGTACATCGTCTTCCTAACGGGGTGGTTTTAACTATAGAAAAGGTGAATCATCCCAAGGATATGAGAAAGAAGAATATACTCAACAAGGTAACCTAAATCAACCATGAGGAAGAGGATTTCAGAGGGGTAGAGGTTATGGTGGTGTCAAAGGAATACCTTCTATGTGTTTCAGGTGTGATGTAGAGGGTCATCGAGCATTTGAATGCCCAAATTATAACATGCAAGAGAAGAAGCAAGGAAAACATCCTACTTTGAACTTGGTCCAAAATAAGGATGAAGAAGAAGGAGTTGAATCTGAAGTCTCACCTGATATTGGGGAGAGTGTCATGATACAAAGATCAATGATGATTCCCAAAAAAAGAGAAAAGGTGGAGTTGTGGCAATGAAGATTCTTAGCTTCAAACAAATATTTTTCAAACCAGATGCACTTCTGGGGGAAAGGTATTTCAAGTTATTATTGATAGTGGTAGTTGTGAGAATATGGTTTCCAAAGAGATGGTGGATAAGTTGAAATTATTTTGTGAAACACATCCCCATCATTACAAAATTGCATGATTCAAAAAGGGGAATGAATTCACCATTAATAAAAGATGTTTGATCATGTTTTCCATCGGTAAGACTTATAAATATGAAGTATGATGTGATACCATTATGATGGATATAGAAAAGGAATTCATGATGGAGGAAAGAATACCTAAACCTTATGGAAGGATGGATTGAAAATCCTCTTCTTACCCCTTAAGGATGCGGGGAAAACTTAGACTATGTTGTCAGAAAGAGAGTTAGTTAAGGAGACAAAGAAAACAGGATTTTTTTATGCATTAATAGTGAAAAAAGGAGTCGTGGAAGATGTACCAATTCCTACTGAAGTGGCCAAGTTACTAGAAGAATATGTTGATGTTATCCCTAATGAACTATCAGATGGTCTTCCACCAAATAGGGATATTCAACATCGCATTGATATGATTCTAGGATCAACTTTACCTAATCAGCAAGCCTATAGGATGATTCTTACACAACATGCAGAGCTCAACCAACAAGTGACAGAACTTATAAAGAAAGGTTTGGTAAGAGAAAGCATGATGTGCCGACATTGTTGACTCCAAAAAAGGATAATACATGGAGGATGTCAATAGATAGTAGAGAAATCAATAAAATTACCATCAAATATTGGTTTCCTATACCGTGCTTGGATGAGATGATGGATCTGCTAGCTGGAGCTAAATATTTTAGTAATATTGATCTACCAAGTGGATACCACCAGATCTGGATTTGTGAACGGGATGAATGGAAAAATTCCTTCAAGATCAGGGATGGACTATATGAATGGATGGTGATTCCATTTGGGGTTGTCCAATGCACCAAGTACTTTCTTGTGGTTGATGAATATTGGTATTCAAGCTTATATTGGTAAAAAAAAAATCATTTATTTTGATGACATCCTAGTTTTCAGTAACAACAAAGAACATCACCTGCAACATTTAAAAATTATATTGGATTCATTGAGAAAACATCTTCTTTATGCAAACCTGAAGAAATGTAGGTTCTTGCAAGAAATTTTTGTATTCATGGGTTTTTTCATCTCTGCAGAAGGATTCAAGATGGATTCAGAGAAGGTCTGAGAAATTTTGGAGTGGCCTAGTCCTAGGAGCATAATAGAGGTAAGAAGTTTCCATGGGCTGGACACCTTTTACAAAACATTTATTCAGAATTTTAGAATTATTTTAGCACCCATAACATATTGCACCAAAGGCAAGACATTAATGTGGATCAATGAAGCTAAGGAAAGTTTTAAGTTTCTAAAGAAGAAGGTAACTAACGCACCCATATTAACCTTACCAAATTTTGATAAAGTGTTTGAAGTAGACTGTGATGCTTCACATGCAGGCATTGGAGCTATACTTAGCCAAGCATGTAGACCAATTGCATTCTTAAGTGAAAAGTTGAATGAGGTAAGAAAGAACTACTCCACATATTATGTAGAATTTTATGCAATTGTGCAAGCATTGCAACATTGGAGGCATTATTTAGTGCCAAAAGAGTTTTTGTTATTTACCAATCACATTTCATTAAAATATATAAACACCCAAAATAAATTGAATAGTAGACATGTGAAATGGGTCTCTTTCTTAAAAGGCTACAGCTTTGTTCTGAAGCACAAATCGGGACGGTGGAATCAAGTTGCAAATGCTTTAAGTTGTTGAACTATTCTTTTGACAACCAATTGGGTTTGTTGCATTAAAGGATCTCTATGTGTGAGTTA
The DNA here is from genome assembly GCA_009831015.1 of Picea engelmannii. Classification (NCBI taxonomy): domain Eukaryota; kingdom Viridiplantae; phylum Streptophyta; class Pinopsida; order Pinales; family Pinaceae; genus Picea; species Picea engelmannii. The sequence goes on from ML832508.1 coordinate 48,618, forward strand.
ACGATTTTCAGGATATTGTGGAACACTTGAAGAATCTAGTTGTTGGGAACATGGATCTTACTCAGGGTGAATATTTTATGCAATATGGATACCTCTTCAAAGGAAAACAACTATGCATTCTATTTGGTTCAATGAGGGAAAATAGTATGTTAAGCCCTAAATAGTGTCACATTACCCCTTAATTGAGGCATATTACATTAGTATTGTTATTTTATTTATGTTGGCTTGGGTCCATTAGTTGTAATTGTACCTCCTAGTCTCCTATATATACCTTGGACACCTTTTCATTTGGAATCATCTGGTATTTTTGAATTCATATGATGTATAAGGAGGGTGCCCCCTCGAAGAATCTTATTATCTAAATTTCTCTCTTTTTCAAGGTGTTGAGTACTTATTCTGAGGTTTTTATGCTATTTTGATATTCGTTTCTTAACATTTGGTATCAGAGCTAGACAATCCTAGGGACTTGCTTCTTCAAAACAAGTCTTCTTTGAATTTTCACTACAACTTTTTTTCTAGACGGTTTTGGGATCTGATATGGTGTAGAGGAGACATATAGAACTAAATTAGGTCCAAATTTTAGATCTTTTTTCGTTAAATTTTTGGAGATATATTATGTTCAAGTTAGGGTTTTTGACTAGTTCTGAAACTAGTCTGAAATAGGTCTTCTTGGCATTTTTTCTCCCACATTTTTTCAGCTTGGTTTCAGGTTTTGAAATTTTTAAAGTACGAAGGAAGAATACGGAAGTATAGTATTTACAATTTTCATCCCTTGATTCACTGTACTATGAAATTTATTCTCTGAGGAAATTAATGTTTTTAGCTGGTCCATATTTCATTCTAAAACATGTGTTCTTGGGAAAACTGTTATATCTTAAGCTACAAACCTCCAAATTGAGTGAGACCTGTTCCATTTGTTAGGGAATGGACCTAATTTGTACTAGTACAAATTTCAAGTTCTGAAGTGAAGAAAGTGACATGTGGCAGGTTGTACAAGTTCACTCTCCTGAAAGAGAAAAAATCAGCACATCTTGGGAAAGTTATTATAAAATTACCTTGGAGAATCCAATATTGGTATAACCTATGGGGTTGGAAAGAAGACACATCAGAATACCTAAATCCAAAATTTTAGACTCAGAAGGGATGAAACTGCATAGCTACAACAGAAGAAAGAATGGCTAGCAGAACTGTTTCCAAATTAGGGTTTTAAAAGGTGCATTTTTTTTATTTATTTTTTTTTTGGGGGGGGGGAATTTCCATATCTTTTGAATTGAAGATCCAATTGGGGTGATTCAAAAAGTGGGATAAAAGGAGTATCATATAAAATGAAGAGAGTCTTAGGGATTTTTAGGTACATACATATTTTGGAGTCTCTAAACGTAGGAGTTGTCGTTACTTGACAATGTTACAACCCAAGGATAGTGTGGTTCTTCCATGTACCTAGAGTATATCAGAAGGCCCCTTTTGAATGCTTGCACATTAGACAATACTACTACAGATTTGATCTCCCGCATACCCGACATATATCGGGAGAGCCCCTAGAATCCTGAGACCAACCGAGTAAACCATTTGGTCATCTTGTTGCTATAGTACACCAAGAAAAACACTCGGGGATAGTACGGATAAAGGCATGGTCAAGCCTCCTTAGTTAGTGCCTTAAGATATTGGGACAAGTACTATTTTTTGACCCTGCATGTATATCAAATAGCTATACCACCTTACACTCCCTTTTATGTGAGGACCTCTTCCTAATACAATTAGGAATTCCTACGTTGCAGTGATACTTGTCTGACATGCCACCAAAAAAGGGAACTTCTACACCAAATAAGCCCTCAAACATTACTACTTGGACTCTTGATGAAGGTGAACAAATGTGCAAGGACATAGATGATTTACAAAAGGATGATGGATTCAAATGAAGATAAACTAGAAGTGATTCAACTGATGATGGATTCAAATGATGATGATTTACAAAAGAAGGTAGTAACAAAATATGAGCTATAAAGGATGATGGATTCAAATGAAGATAAAATACAAGCGATGATGGATACTAAGATGGATGGTTGAAAATGGGAGATCATGGAAGGGTTGAAAAAGTTGCTAATAGAGAGGCCACCTGAAAGTGACAGTGTATCCCATGAAATTCATGATGATGACACAAGGAAGATGAATCAAGACTGGAGAAACTCCAGCTTTGGGTTGAAGACCAACCGCTTTCCTAAGATCGATATGAGGAAGTTTGGTGGCAAGGATCAAATCATATGGATGCTCCATATGGAGTTGTTCTTTGATCTACATGATGTGCCACACACACAAAAGGTACGAGTTGTGTCCTTATATTTAGAACCTAATCAATTTGTGTGGTATTGATGGCTTTGTTCTTGCAAATCACTTGTCACTAGGAAATTTTTCACAGAAGAAATGAGAGCACACTATGAGGATAAAAGGAGAAATACCTTCTTCAACCAATTGATAAATCTCAATCAAAAGGGTTTAGTTGCGAAGCACATTGAGAAATTCCAAAGATTGAATATAAAGGTAACAAATATTCCAGATGAGTAGATGATTGATGTCTTCATATGAACTTTAAAGGATAACATTCAACATGAGGTTCACCTTTGGGAACCCAAATCATTGGAGAATGTATTCAGGGTAGCGAGAAATGTTGAAAGTAAAAATCTGGTTATGGCTACTAGAAGGACCACCCCTAACATCTAACGAGAGAATAGTGTTCCTTATTCTAAACCACCTGTTGGGTATGTGTTATATTCTTTGCACGACTAGCTCTAGTGGATGCTATGTTGCATTGGACATGTAGGGGCTCCAGGCCCCCCTGTGTGGGGGTTCAGGGGCAGTGCCCCCGAGATGTTTTTTTTTCCTCAGAAAATGTGTTGCATTTTTTCCTCGATTTTCTTGTCCATTGTTGGGAGGTTCTTTGACACATGGTTTTTGTTGATGGTTTTATATTTTCGGTTAAGGAATTAGGGTTGTTGACTAATCTAGGTCATTAGGTTAGGTGTTTGGATGTCATTGGATCCTATATGTATATTGTACTGTAAACAATGTATCACTATGAATGAATATAGAATATGTTGGTTTTCCCAGTTTGGGTTTCCAGGGGAAAAATCTTTGTGTAATGTGTGTATTTTCCATTGTATATTTTTTGTTCCTTTATTGAAAATTTGTTTCCAATAAATATTGTACAAGGTTAAAATCTACACCACCTCAACCTAAAAGGTTGACACCTCAACAATTGGAGGAAAGAAAAGCAAAATGTTTACGCTTTAATTGTGATAGCAAGTACAGTAAGGGACATAAGTGTGGTGAGAAGAAATTATTGTACATAGATTGTGAAGAGAAAGAAGAAAGAGAACAAGAACAAGAACCATCTCAAGATGAAGATGTAGAAGAGATTTCTTTTGAAGAGATGACTCCCACCATATCATGTCATGCATTGGTTGGAATTAGAACTCCTCAAACCCTCAATATCGAAGGATATATCAAAAAGAAAAAGGTAATAGTGCTAATTGATTCTGGTAGTACTCATAATTTCATTCACTATAAATTATCCAAAGCTCTCAATTGCTTTATATATCCAATGCCAAATTTTCAAGTAATGATTGCAAATGTAGGAACTATCGATTGCTCAAGAAAATTCCATAAGATCAATCTTACTATGGGGGAATATGTAATGAATATTCCAATGATTTCTATACCCATGGGTGGTGTTGATGTCGTACTAGGGGTCCAATGGTTACAATCATTGGGAAGAATGTCTTTTAATTTTCAAGAACTTTTCTTGAAATTTTCATTGGAAGGAAAGGAATTTGAGTTAAGGGGTATCACAGGGAAACCCAGTAAGGTGGTAAGATCTAATGGCATGACAAAATTTATTGAAAAAAAGGCATCATGGTGTAATTGTACAACCAATATCACTATATGTTCAAACATCTAAGCCATCTATTCCCTTAGATATCCAAGGGATCATTGATAAGAATTCCAAAGTATTTGAAGATATTCCCAGGGGTGTTCCACCCACTCGTGATCATGATCATGTTATTCACTTAATTTGTGGGAGTGTTCCTCCTAACATTAGGCCTTACAAATACCCTTATGCCCAGAAGAGTGAAATTGAGTGTATGGTTGAAAAAATGTTAGAGACTGAAATTATTAGACCT
>ML832509.1:55987-69527 GCA_009831015.1 Picea engelmannii
AAGAAAGATGGGCCCTCCAGGGCCATGCTCAAGTCACTCCTGCTCTCGGTACTCCATGTCTAGGACCATGTGGGCCTCGAGACATGATCTCCTAGTTATCCCTAGATATCGGGGATAACAGGCTCTATCGCCACTTCGCCCATCGTGACTTTGAAGAGCAAGGATCAACTCCCTCCCATCCACGAAACGCGAAGTGTCGAAGGCGCCTCTGGGTGCTGGCCCACGGTCATAGCACTGGGTCATATGGAAAAGGGATAAAGCAGATGAAGGGATGTGGAGCCAATGTGTTCAAGGAAAAATGATCGTGGCCGTCAGTTTTAGAGCAGATCCAACCGTTGATCCTGGAGGGCTATTTTGCAAGATTGGGAACCAGGAAATTTGAAGGCAGGGGAAGTAGAAACCCCCGAAAGAAGAAATGTCGAAACGCCCTCGGAGAGTGGCGCCAGGTCATGGCCCTAGGTTACATTAAGGGCGGGGCCAGAAGAAAGGGAGGCTAGCCTTCGAGCCTTAGAGAGCAGGCACGTGGTCTTCTCCTTAGAATATCGTCTCGGCCACTCCTTGGGGAAGCAGTTAATGAAAATCGAGCAGGTAGGTGAAACCTCAGCTCGAGCCATAAATGGAAGGTATGGGAGGCTTGGAGAAATCAGCCCGTGGTACCCTTGTGTACAGGTCCCCCCCCTTGCAAGAGCCATGCTGAGTTAAGGTGGCGTCTAACGAAGGATTTCCGTCCAGGTTTGACTAAAAAGATGCCATGCCTTGGAGGTTCGAGCACGCCTCTGTTGGGCGAATTTTTCTGAGTATATATACTCAGTTTTTCTATTTTGTAATCATCAATGGTAGAGCAAAGCTCCCGATTATAAAGTTTTAATAAACGCTCTAGTTCTCTGGTTATGTATCTGTATGTGAGATTTCTTGTTTTATAACAGACAACTTTCTTATCCCATCTAGTTTCATCTCATACTGAGAGAGTTCATGATCGACTGATTCGCGTGGATTACTGTGACTGTGTTAAGATAAAGGATTTATTGTAACACCGTTATATTCTCCAGTGTTGCCTACATTTGAGCGTAAGAAGTTCTCATGTTCAAGTTTTTCTTCTACAGGTTGTCAGAAGCTCGATGCCTACAACAAACCTGAACTTTTCCTCATAGAAGTCTTCCTCCTATTCACCCTTACTACAACTCACTGTTTGAAGTTTAACTAAGACGTCACCTACCTGTGCATGTCCAGCCTAGTTTCGGAGTTAGAACGATATTGTTCCGAATTTTCTTCCACTTGATCACCCTCTATAAACAAATCGTGACATAAACTGATGGGTGTCGGGCTCTGCTCCTGCTGCAATCCAAGAGTGACTTCCAATGCCAACAGAATGTATTGTGATCTCTCATGTGTTGGATGAAACTTGTATGAACACCACTTAATAACTGGACAACTCAATAAGTCACCTGCACATCAAACACAACAGTGGTAGTTAGTGGTTTCAAGCGAAAAAATTGGCTTGGGATCATTACAGTGGTATCAGAGCTTTGATCCTCCAAACCTATGGAGGGATCGACGCATGCAGAGGTACAATGGAATCTTTATGGGTAGAAGGAAGAAACCAAGCAGTGAAATAGAGGCCGAAATGGAAGGGTGAGGGGATGACCGCGAACCTCAAGGCTTGGCCTTCTTGGCAGCCGAATTTGACAAGTTCCACCAGACCATAAATCTCACGGAGGTCAAATTGGCCCACCATTTAAAGGAAAACCAGTTAACCAACCGAAGGGGACAGGCTGAAAACTCTGAAACCTTGAAGAAGGTTGACGAGAATATGAAGAAGATTGACAAGAACCAATCCCGGATAACTAATCTTTTGATCCAAATGACCCATCAAGGGAAGGACCCTGAGACATTTGGGAATAAGGTGGCTGGTGGATCCGGTGGATTCCATGGTGAGATCAGATATAACCCGGAGAAAGCTCTCAGATCGAAAGGAAGTCAGGGAGGAGGCACGTCCAATGGATAGATGGGTAGCAGGGTCAACCCTAGGCCATACATGCCCACGTTCACAGATGAACAACTAGGCTGACATTTGGGTAGCAGGGCTAACCCGAGGCCATACATGCCCACATTCACAGATGAGCAAGGGCAACAGGAACAGGTGGATGAATTTGTTGAACAAATGACGAGATGTACCAAGGAGTACTACAGTTTGGATATGACAATTCAAAAGAATATGTCCTTGGAACAGTACTGCCAACTCAAGTTCAGAAATCAACCTAGGCCGAACCACAGGGGCAGCTTTGAGTTTGAACGAAGAGCAGGGAAGACAGAGATTTTGTACTTTGATGGTATGACCAAGATGACAACACAAGCATGGGTGCAAAAGCTGGATACCTACCTGCAGCTTAACCCCATGAGGGAGATGGAAGCCATCAGGTTTTCCACTATGTACTTGGATGGCAAGGCTCATGATTGGTGGTATCATGGACTCACCACATTAGGCCACAATCAAATAGTATCCTACCCAGAATTTACTCAAAGACTCATTGATAGGTTTGATCAAGGGGATCCTGAGCTACACTTCCGAGAGCTCACACAACTCAAACAAACTAGCATGGCTGAGGTGTATATTGAAGAATTTTAGAGGTTGGCAGTAATGGTGCAAGACATTTCTCCAACTAGACTCATGATGCTCTTCACTGAGGGATTGATGGAACCCTTGAAGGGTTGGGTAAAGGCCTTCAAACCTACCAACCTACAGGAGGCTATCTGGAAGACGAGGGATTTGGGACCATCTACTAAGCCAAAATTCATACCCAGACCACCTCTTAACAATGGTGGAAGAGATCAAAGGTCTCCAATGAACCAGGGAGGACGTGACCCAAGGGGTTTTGACAGGGGTCGTGGCAGAGTGGATGAGAACACTAGGAGGGAGTTGAGAAGGAAGCAACTTTGCTTCACTTGCAAAGAACCATGGAACCCAACACACAAATGCATGGGCCGTGGTCAAGTGCACTACATTGAGGTCACTTCAGATAACGAGGAGGAAGAAGAGGTCAGCCAGATACAAAACATGGAGGCCGAAACCATTGAGACAGAAGAGGAGCAGATCACAGGACAGGACAGTATGTCCACTTTGGCATCTATCAGTGGAGTGCTCAAGTATAACACCTTCCAAATGAGGGGGGTCTTGTAGGGACAGAGGGTTTCGGTTTTGATTGATGGAGGAGCTTCCCACAACTTGATTCAGCATTACTGAAAAGAAGGCACATACCCGCAGTAGAATTTGAAGGGTTCAAGGTGGAGGTAGCAGGTGGAGGCACTATGCCCTGCGACAGATACATTCCGGGCATGAAGCTTACCTTGGGTAGGCATGAGATGATACAGGACGTCTATGTCATGGACCTTCCGGATACCAACATCATCCTTGGAGTTCAGTGGCTCAACACATTGGGGCCTATCACCACCAACTACAAAACCATGGAAATGTCATTCACATAGGAGGGTGGACAAAAGGTAGTGCTTCGGGGCATGACAGGGAATGCTACAAAGGTAGTCATGGCCAAGAGGATGGAGGCCATCTTCCAGAGAGATGAGATAGTATACGCAGCAAAATGCAGGATCGTAACACATATGGATGAGCAGGGCAAGGTTCACTACACCCCAGAGATCAAAGAAATCCTTGACAGGCACCACAAGGTGTTTGGGCCTATTCCTCCAGGGGTACCACCAGATAGGGGGTTTGAGCACATTATTGAGCTAGAGGAAGGGGCCAAACCAGTCATTACCACACCATACAGACATCCCAAGAAGTACAAAGATGAGATAGAGAAGGACATCAAGGAACTTCTGGACATGGGGCACATCAGACCCAACACTAGCCCTTTTGCTTCTTCAGTAGTGCTGGTGAAGAAGAAATATGGCACTATGAGGATGTGCATTGACTTCAGGGCCTTGAATAAAAAGACCATAAAAAACAGGTACCCGATACCAAGGATTGATGAACTGTTGGACGAATTGCATGGAGCCATCTACTTCACTAAGATTGACCTCGTTCTGGTTATCATCAGATCAAGATGAGGGAGGAAGAGATCTCAAAAACAACTTTTAGATGTCATTACGGCCATTATGAGTTTTTGGTGATGCCCTTTGGGTTAACCAATGTCCCTGCTACGTTCCAATCATGTATGAACCATGTGTTCAACAAACAGTTGAGGAAGCACCTGTTGGTATTTTTTGATGACTTGCTTATCTACAGCAAGACATGGGAGGAGCATCTTAGGCATGTGGATCAGATTTTGTCAATCATGGAGGAACAGTGATTGTATGCTAAGGAGTCCAAATGGGAGTTTGGAATGACAGAGGTCCTCTATTTACGACACACCATCGGGGAAAAGGGGGTATAGGTACATCAGGAGAAAATAAAAGCCATCATGGAATGACCTACTCCTAAGACACTCACAGAATTGAGAGGATTTCTGGGCATGTGCACGTATTACAGGAAGTTTGTCAAAGGATTTTCTCAGCTGTGTGCAACCTTGACCGATTTGACTAAGAAAGGAGCCTTCAAGTGGGACGAGGAGGCTCAAATAACGATGGACAAGATGAAGAAAGTGATGAGTACGTGCCCAATCTTATCCCTTCTAGATTTCAGCCTCCCTTTTACCTTGGAGTGTGATGCCTCCGAGGAAGGAATAGGGGCCGTACTGATGCAAAAGAGTCGCCCTCTTGCCTATGAGAGTCGGAAACTCAGGGGTCTCGAGCTACTCTATAGCATTTATGACAAAGAAATGCTGGCTATCATGCATGCACTAGCCAAATTCCAGCAATACTTGGTAGGTGCCCAGCTTGTGGTCAAGTCAGATCATAACAGTCTCAAATATCTATTAGAGCAGAAAGATTTGAATGAGAGGCAACAGAAATGGGTAAGCAAAATATAGGCCTACGACTTTGACATTGAATTTGTCAAAGGGAAGAACAATGTGGTGGCCGATGCGTTATCCAGGAGGCCATCCATCTTTTCCATGACAGGGGTATTAATTGACTGGAAAGACCATCTAGTGATGGAGTATGCAAAGGATTAGTTCGCATGCCAGCTATTGGATGGGCAGGTACAAGATGATAATTTCAAGGTTATGAATGACCTCATCTACTACAAGGACCGAATCTTTTTGGTTCCTGAATCGGCCTTCAAGGCTAAGGTATTGCAGGCGTACCATGACTCACCAATGGCAGGACACCAGGGGATCAACAAGACGTACAGGTAGGTGAGAGAAAGGTTCTCATGGAAGGGCCTCAAGGAGGATGTGATTAAGCACGGCAAGGAGTGTACTACATGTCAGGAGAACAAGGATGAGCACATGCACCTAGCAGGACTACTACAACCCTTACCCATTCCGGAGCACAAATGGGAGAGCATATCCATGGATTTCATCGCCAGATTTCCAAGGACACAAGGGAAGGACTGCATTTTTGTAGTAGTGGACAGGTTGACAAAGTTCACACACTTCTTCGCCATAGCTACTAACTTCAGTGCAACACAGGTGGCCGAATTGTTCTTTAGGGAGATTTTCAGGTTGCACGACCTACCCAAAACCATTGTCAGCGATAGGGATAGCAGGTTCATGAGTACATTCTGGCAGGAATTATTCAGATTGGTTGGTACGGCTTTGACCTCTAGCACCATCTATCACCCTCAGACGGACGGACAGACAGAGATAGTCAACAAGTGGGTGGAAGGCTACCTCGGAAATTATATGCCAGGACAACAGAAAGCGTGGGCAAGATGGTTTCACTTAGGAGAATATTGCTACAACACCACCCAGCATACGTCCATAGGCATGTCACCATTTAGGGCCTTGTATAGCTACGATCCTTTATATTTTGGGGAGATTGCTTTCAGTGACAGCAGGGCACCTATGGTACAGGATTGGGTACAGCAGAGCCAAGACATTCTCAGGGAGCTGAAGGATCATCTATAGAGAGCACAGAACCAACAAAAGGTCCAAGAAGACAAGCACAAAGTTGATCATACTTTTGAGGTTGGTGACTTGGTCTACCTAAGGCTCCAACCATACAGGCAGGCTTCCATAAAAAGGAGCGGTGCAGATAAACTATAGCCACGTCTCTTTGGGCCCTACAGAGTAAGCAGGAAGATAGGGGTCGTAGCTTATGAGCTGGAGCTTCCATAGGGCAGAAAAATACACAACGTCTTCCATGTCTCCTGCCTTAAGAAGGCCCTCAGCCAACACATCACACCCATTGAGGTATTACCTCCCATGGATGAGGAAGGACAACTTGTCTTGATTCCGGAGGAGATATTAGAGGTCCGAGAGAAGAGGCTTAGAAACCGAAGCATCAAGGAGTACCTGATCAGATGGAAGGATTTACCCATTGAGGATGCCACATGGGAAAAGGAGCACGTGGTAAGAGAAGCAGGTTTGGAATTGCTTGAGGACAAGCAATTTCAGGCAGGGGAGACTGTAATGTCCCCCACCTCTTGATAAAGAGGTGATGAGGGGACTCAGTGGGCTAGGCATCCCCACTAGGCCATAGTCTCACACTGAAGGGGAAGGTCAACTAGACTAAGGTTATATTCTTAAGTTGACTTGAGGAAAAAGGTTAAAAGGAGTAAAAGATAACTCAATAAAAGAATAGAAGTTAACCCTGGGAGTTAATCTAACTCAACAGAGAAATAGAAGGAAAAGTATAAATAGAAGGTTGGGGCGCACCTATTAGGCATTCTGGATTTTGGTATTTGCTTGTTATTGCTCTTGAGCATACAGTTTGGGGGTTTGCTGTACAAACCCTTGTGAGAAACTCAGTGGTGAAAGACCCACTCACTTGTTCTGCAGCTTGGTCTCGGGGATGAAAGACTCCACCCACACCATTCTACACTTAGCACACTTCCACCTATCGATTCAGAAAAGCAACAGAGTCATATTGTTCATGAGTTTCCAGCAAGGGCGCATCATCATCTAAAGAAGGGTTCAATCTAGCTGATCAGGAGAGCCTTGGGTCATTCCGACACTTGGGTTTTACTTGCAGGGTCTCAGCCATCATTTTGAGGGTTTTTCCGGAGAGTTATCACCATTGGATCTTTAGCTTCAGATTGGGATAGCTTGGAGGCAAGAGGACGTCTTGTGATTCAATCTTTCTCAGATCTAGGGAGATCTACTTGGAATCTGGGTCCAAAACTTCTCATACGGGTTTCCCATAGCCCGATCTACATTCTTGGAGAGTTTTAGAGCATTTGGAGGTCTCCTTCATCAGGGCCGAGTTATCTAGGGTTTCAGGGATCCAGGAGGGCGAAACTTCATTTGAGGATTCAGTGTTTGGAGGGGTTTGCCTTAGCCTTTCAGCTTGAGACTTCAGGAGGGGGTTACTGTCACCTGGATCTATCTTTTGGCAGAGTTTGGACTCATTTGGAGTCTTCCTACAGTTGGGCCGAATTATTGAGGGTTTCAGCTATCTACTAGAGCATGGCATCTTCCAGACTAAGGAGCTTGGGATTCATATGGCCAGATCTACTTGCCTTAGTCTTCATCTCTCATCCAACCTTTGGTGTCTTATTTTGTATCGACAGAGCATTTTGTAGCAGCTCGTATTTCTTACCTATTGGGTCATCTGAGGATTATTCCAGATCTGCCCTCTATTGTATCTGTTCCATGCTTCTTATAATAAAAGGTCAGATCTTTGCTTGTGTTCTCTATATCTTGAATGTATTGTGATCTTTCATGTGTTGGATGAATATTGTATGAACACCACTTAATAACTGGACAACTCAATAAGTCACCTGCACATCAAACACAACAGTGGTAGTTAGTGGTTTCAAGCGAAAAAATTGGCTTGGGATCATTACATAATGCCTTTCAAAGTCATCCAAAAATTAGGGTTGAAAGTGACATGCCCTTACAGAAATGTATGTGGTTTCGAATCTAAATCCATCCCCACACATGGAATAGTTGAGAATGTGGAAATTTGCCTTAAAGAATACCCTGAGAAAGTAATCCACATTGACATCGTGATAGTAGACGTCCTAGATGTGTGGGGGATGTTGTTGTCTAGGAAATTTGCATCAATGTTAGGCGGTACCCTTGAGATGGACCTCTATTTTATAGAATTCCCTTTGAAAAATGGAACAATTGGCCGTCTCCTAAATGAGCTAGTAGCTGAGACCCATGTGCAAGAAGTTAATATCCCGGTCAAAAGTGATAAGGCACATGATAAGATCATACAAATCCTTCATGAATAGTCTCCTGAAGATATGCCTTTCACTACAGAGAAGGATTTTGATCAGATCAAATGGCCCAAAAGGGAAGAGTGCCAACAACTCCTGGATGAATTTAAAGACAAAGAAATCGGGACTGTGAAGATGCTGAAAAGACTAGAACATGACGTACAGATTCATCTGTCCCATGAAGAAGTATTTACAGAAGAATCCCACCCTCCTCCATCTACACAAGACACCAGGGTTTTCCAAGGAACAACCAAGTATAAGATCAGGAAATACAAGGAGGGAGACGTAGTATGAATGTGGGACACCCAAAAGAGAGAGCCAACTAATGTCAAAGGAAGCACTCAATCGTGGCTCGGACCTTTCAAATTTCGAAAAGAATCAGTTGATGATTCCTACTATTTATCCACTTTGGAAGGAAGAAGGCGCCCATTACCGATCAATGGACACCTCCTCAAACCCCACCAGGGTGGGGGAACCTAACTTCACAGGTAAGTGCAGGTAAGTAGGCATTTTTGCATCCATGTATTATACCATTTGCATTGCATGTAAGTGTACTTTCATGTTTACATCTATTGATTGTTTTCTTTCAGTCTATATATATGTAACTATATGTATGCTGGGGTGGCATTACCACCCCAAATTTTGTTACTAATGCTTCTTTCGAAATCAAGCAGGTCTGCAGGTTATGTCAGAGATGTTGAGGTTCTCATGCGCTCTACAGTGAGCACATGTCCCCAAGTTTGAGCTAGATGTTATCCCCACTTTTCAGGGATAACTAGGAGATCATGTCTCAAGGCCCACAGGTCCTAGACATGGAGTACCGAGAGCAGGATTGACCCGAGCATGGCCATGGAGGGCCCACCTTTTCTTCTTCCATCGTCTCTATCTTTCCAGCAGCAGCAACATCCATCACCATCGGTTTGGTCCGGTATCAAAAGAGGTTCTTGCTTCATGAGGTAATTAGTCCAGGTATCATGGTATGTGTCACATTTGATCGTTGAAACCTTTAAATGTATGCATCTGATTCCTTTTATTTCTAACAACTGCTTGGATCTTACATTTGCTCACTTGACCATGTTTGGGGGGATTGACAAGGTGCCCTAGCAAGCCTGTATCTGTAGGTTTTGGTTTGTCACTGGGAGGATGTCTGAAAAGCCATCATCCGCTCCCCTCATAGCACCACTTCTTCATCTTACTTCCCACTCACTTATCCCATTCCCCTTGTCTGGGCATTGGGTTGATCTATTTTCAGGACTGCACCTTATCTAGTGGGAAGAAGGGGCTAAAGGCCCAGAAGGTAAAAGCAAGTTGGTAAAAGATAAAAGCCTAAGAATAAAACCTTGAGATGTTTCGCCCAGGGATCCCCGAGAAAGCAATAAAAGGCTTCTAGGCAAGAAACAAGAGGGACCCGGAAAAATAATAAAACAAAACCTAGTCAGAGGATAGGGGGTCTCATCACGATCCAGTCTATTAGGACCATGGGTACCTGGCAGTATGAAATTGCCACCATCTGGTTACCATGCCAGGGCAGTGAATCTTGGTTGCATGGCCAAGGGAAAGGGCGTCTCATCACGAGCCAACCTTCTCATCTCTGTGAAAGTACTTGTGGGTAACACTGTCAGCTCTGGTCACCATTCCAAGGCAGTGTCTCCTGATTAGCTCTTGAATAAAAAATCAAAAAATAATAAAAGAATAAAAAGAATAAAGGCAAGAATGGGCTTGGAAAAACATGCATCCATGATAGGTACAACTCGCCTTCTACAAAGGCACCCACAGGTAACACTTTTGCATCCTTAGCCTTCACTGCACCCACATGCTTGGACATCCCCTGACCACATCACCCACTTACATGGCTTGGATGAGGCCTTTTCTGGAACTTTCCTTTTCCTGTGGACACTAGCCCAATAGGATGCCTTGTCTCTTTCTCCAGACTTGTATAGTAGGCTTGTGTAACATCTTTGAGCTATTGATTGATATATTAGGGATTTTGTGCATATGTTTAATAATATTGATGATGAGATGTGATTGACATTGTTATGATCCCTGTGACTGATGAGTCCATGGAGGGCATAGTCTTTGATGTGCAGGACCATGCCCGACGGACAGGTACCATTTGGACCGGTACACATGGGGAGATGATCAGTTCGGACCTCCATGGGGCTGAAGAGCCCACTAGATGGATGCTGAGACCCCATCAGGGGGCAGAGATAGGACAGTGGTTGATCAGAGACCTTGCACCAGAGAAGAAGAGGACGTTCCACCAGAGGCACCCCGACACAGCTGGACCTAGGGGGATTGACCTATTTTCAGTGGGACGTTGTCTCTAGATGGCCTAGGACGTCACCAGGAGGTTTATGATGTCATCATGAGCATATTGGCATATGTATAGGGCAGTTGGCACGTGTGGCAGCTTGGAGGAGCCCAAAAAGGGCTAGCGTCCTGCTTCAGGAGGCTGCACTTGCCCTAATAGGGGCTAACGTCACCCTAGAAACGGGTGACGTCTTACTTTTTTGCTTGATTAGGGTTTAGATTTGACAATTTAATGTAAGAATAGTATGATTTGATATTATGGCCTTGTCGGCCTTTTTACTTGGCCTAAATGTAAAATTAGGTCAAGGTTTTGTATAAATGAGGGATTTTAACTCTCATGTTTTCATCACAACTCATTCACTCCATCAGGAGGTCTGAAATTTGCGACCTATCTTGGGTATTTGGCTGACTAAGTGAGGCGCACTTGTTGAAGGAAGACATTTTTGGCATTCTATGGTATTTCTCTTGAAGGGAGGTGTTACAACTAGGGTTTGCATGGTTATTTCTTGGTGAATTGTAAGTATTTTTCTGCAAAACTTCTTGATTGAATGGTTGTAGTTTAATTTCTTGCATGTGTTTATGAATATTGCTGAATCAAAACCCTAGGAGACAAGCACACAAGTAGGTCATTGTCTCATGTCCCCTGATAGAGAAATCTTTAGCCATTGTTGAGGAAAGAAAGAGCCTAGCCATAACTACACTCCTATTTCCTCTTCCTCTTTGCTAGCCACACTATTTTGAAGCCAAGAAGAGTGAGACGTCCTTGGCCTAGGTTTACTACACTAGGGCCGTACTCTTTCTAGGGTTTGCTGAAAGGCCTTGCTGTAGCAACACCTTATCTCATCAAGCCCTCTTGTTTTGGTTATATACTTTATTCTTGAGCTAGCCGTTTTGTCAGGAAGGAGGAGAGAGCACGAGGCCTTGCTGTAGCAAACCCGGATTGAGCCTCTCTCCCCTAGGGTTTTTATTTTGAGGCCTTGCCTTAGCAACACCTCAAAACTCTTCCCTCTAGTCCTTAACATCTTTGCCTCCTTCAACTCTTGCGTCCTTCACTTTTGACTCCATTAAACCCTAAGGCATTGATCTAAAGTCCTCTAACGTTGAAGTGAAATATTGATCACAACACTGTCAAAACTCTTTGAATTTCAAAACCTAACTACTCTAACCCTAGTTGTTGACGTCATCATTGGTTATTTCATCTTTAATGCAACAACATTTTGTTTTAAGAGCAATCGAACAATTGTTTAAGCATTAATTGAATAAGGTGTTGATTGGTTACATTGAATGCTACATTGTTCCAATATTTATTGGTGAAGTGTTATAACTCTTCATTGATATTGATAAACATTGACTTCGTCAACATTTATTGCTAATTGCTTATATGTATTTATCAGATAGTCGTATGAAGTACTAACCCATTGAAATAGCTTGCACATATCAGTTGTTGTTGCTTTGTTCCAGGTAGGTACACTTCTTTGGGGGTTTTACTTCATTATTGGCCTTTGGTCGGACTATCTGTTTGGGTGGTGACTTGTGAAGGGGGAAAACCTTATCCTTATCTTATTAGCCTTTTGCCTCTTCAAAATCCCAGGTCACTGGGGACGTCTCCCTTGGGCCTAACCTCCCTAAAGAGAAAGAGCCATCCCATTGTGGTGACATTGGGTGGGATTGGTTCCTATTACGCCAGTTTGGCCTTCTATCTTATAGCCTTTTATCCTAGCTACGAACTGTGTGATAACATTTTGGCACCGCTACCGGGGAACACTGAGTCAAACCTTCCTTAGACGACAACTTTTTGGTAAGCCTTGCCTCAGAGACTCTTTTCTTACAAGCTTACCTGGCGACTCCACTAGGTTGTTTTCCCTTTTTTGGTAGTTTCAAGTAAACTATCTGGCGACTCCACAAACCAAAAAGAGGTTCAATAATCCTCCTTTATCTTTCAGAAGGAAGCCTCCCAAGAAATCTCCTGTTGTAAAATCACTTTTCGGAAAAAGTCTTCCTTTGAAAACCATGTCTAGTTCAGGGACCACCACTACGGCGAACCCAACTAACAATCAAAGACAATAGTCGTCTACTCTCTTCAAACCACTAGACATGTCAGCCATACCAGGCTACCCTAAGCAAATGCCACCTAAGTATGAGAAGTGGATGCCCAAATTCATTGGTACTGATGCAATCAGTGCCGAAGAGCACATGAACAACTTTTGGGCATTTTTTCAGCTTCATCCCATTAGTGATGATGCTGAAGATTTAGTCATGAAGTTATTCTCCGCTACCCTCTTCAAAACCCTAGGTCACCGGGGATGTCTCCCCTGGGCTTAACCTCCCTAAAGAGAAAGAACCATCCCATTGTGGTGACATTGGGTGCGATTGGTTCCTGTTACGCCAGTTTGACCTTCTATCTTATATCCTTTTATCCTAGCTGTTAACTCTCCAAGAAACCCTCCGTGGTTGCAGACCAGAGGTGCTTGGTAACTTAAGAACTCAATGTTTTTTGTGTTTTTTATCAAAATGGATCAATGGGATGACTAAACCAGAGTACAACATTTAGACATTCAACATGTAAACAAATGAAACAGTGCCCTCAAGAATTGATTTATCAGTATTTAAACATCAAAGGTGAATGGAGAAACCATGTAACCAAACCAATACAAAGTAGGGCTTGATAGACATGCAAGAAACTGAGTCAATTTGTGAGCTGAACAATGGAAATAAACATTCACATTCAGAGCTGAACCAAACTGATACAGGGAAAGAGAAAGTGGAATCTGATGTCAAGACTGAGAGAAAACTGTGATCTATATTAGCATGAAAAAAGATGAATACAATAGCCAGTTATTCCATCCAAAATCGAACCCTTAATCATACTGAGTTCCTAGGCTTTATAGCCTTTACAAACAGTTTTCAGATCCTGAAAACATGGATCAAATCATCTAAAAATAGCAAGTCAAAATTCAGTTGCCAAATATGTGGGATAATCCCCAAGAATGAGGTCAATCCCAGATTTCA
>ML832509.1:115858-127351 GCA_009831015.1 Picea engelmannii
TAAGCCCTCCAAGCTATTAGTCTCACCTCCTTTGACTCCATTAACCCAAGGCACTAGTCTAGAAACTCTTTCTTGAGCTTGTTTATGCCTTAAACTCTTTTCAAATACTCTCAAAATTGAAACCCTAACTAACCTAGCGTCTAGCCCTAGCTAATTTTCAACTAACCTTAATAAGATGACGTCTTGCTGATTTTTGATTTGTGTTTGGA
The DNA here is from genome assembly GCA_009831015.1 of Picea engelmannii. Classification (NCBI taxonomy): domain Eukaryota; kingdom Viridiplantae; phylum Streptophyta; class Pinopsida; order Pinales; family Pinaceae; genus Picea; species Picea engelmannii. The sequence goes on from ML832509.1 coordinate 116,068, forward strand.
TAGAAAGGTATGGCCTAGTCATCTTATCATAGCCATAGAGGTTATTTGCAATCTTATTGGTTGAATTTGTGAAAACGTCACTTCTTGGCTAGCTAACGCTAAACTGCAACAGAAATTATATAGGTGACGTCACACTTTCTAGATCTCTTGTTTGGCATGCAACGTTGTGACATTTCTCACCTATCTTGATTGATTTTGAGCCATTGATTACATCTGTGAACTTGTTTGATAAAACGTTGAGCTCTTTGTCTTTCAAAACAACTAAGTACTAGGGATGACGTCACACCTTTTGCAGCAACAATATAGTGACGCAGCAACATTATATGTGTGAGCTAATTGGAGATATTTATTGCATTGACATTTAATACAAGGATTTATTTTTGAACGTTGAATGCTTTTATCTCTCATGCATTTATTGAAGAAGTGATACTAGTCATTGGTCTTTGTTTAGCAATCATTGATTTCTTCAATAATAGCATTTAATCATTGCTCATATGTACATTTGAAGATAGTCATTAATTATGAAGTACTAACCCACTGCAAGCACATATTCTAGTTTTATCCGTTTTGTCTCGCAAACAGGTGCCATCCAGTGGAACATATTCTTCTTAACTATCTCGTTTTTTGGCAGTAATCTGTGAAGGGGAATCTCTTACTTTGATCCATTATACCTTTAGCCCTTCATTAACCCAGATTGCTTAGGGACGTCTCCCTTGGACCAGCCGTCCTAAATAGAAAGAGCTCCCCATCGAGGTGACAGTGGGTGGGGAAGCTCCTGTTACGCCGGTTTCAAGCCTTGACTCAAGCTCCTTGGACCTTTCCTACAAACCGTGCGATAACAGGTACAAGCTTGCTAGGACATCCTGTCAATTCCCCCAATCATGGTCAAGTGGGTTAATGTAAGATCCAAGCAGTCGTCAGAGATAAAAGGAGTAAGATGCATATATCTAAAGGTTATAATGATCAAAAGTGACACATACCATGATACTTGGACCAATTACCTCATGGAGCAAGAGTCTTCTCTGATACAAGACCAGGTCGATGGTGATGGATGCTGCTACTGCTGACAAGATGAATCTGATGAAAGAAGAGAAGGATGGGCCCTACAGGGCCATGCTCAGGTCAATCCTGCTCTCGGTACTCCATGTCTAGGACTTGTGGGCCTCGAGACATGATCTCCTAGTTATCCCTAGAAATCGGGGATAACAAATATCAATATTAATTATCTTTTACATTTATTATTAAACACATTAAGGTGGGGCCGACCTGTACCCTTTACATAATAACTAGAGTTACAGGTAGGTCTGACTCTTGAACAATATATAGCAAAGGATCTGATACACTCACTAGTGCTCATCCACTAGGGGCACATACATAGGGATGCCATGACTCTGATTCACTGCATTACACAGATGAACCAGGTCCTCACACTTTCACCTGTGCTCGTCCACAAGCACGTCCACTCTAAAGATATTCTTTCCCACTGCCACCAATAGGAGAATCATCTGGAGTGTTCTCGTCAACTTTGCTGCTTAGAGGAGGTCATCACATCATCTTTATTTCTGTTCACATGATGATGTGCCCAACACTTTTGGGATTTCCCACGTTCATCTTGTGCTCAGCCATAGGCACGTCCTAACTCAACAGATCGCTTTTCATCCAGATAGTCATCTGGAGTTCTTCTCACTCATGTCATGGGGGAGGTCATCTCTACGTTCCTAACTGTCCTAGACAGGAACCACGAACCCTTCATAGGGGCTTTCTCTCAGGTTTGTAAGCTGAGAGAAAGGCTTCACATAGCTGCTATGTTCCACATCTCACAGGTTTGTAAGTTGGAGGATGTTTCCCATAGATGCATTCATCAACATATAGAAGGTTAATGGTTTGGATTTTATCTTTTGTCGACCACAAGCCTCTGGGCCTTCAGCCCCTTCTTCCCATGAAGTGAGGGACCACCCGTTCTTGGGTCAGTACACCCGAAAAACCCAAAAGGTGAGAGATGAAGGGATGAAGTGTGGAAAGTGACAAGTATGGTTGAGAATGGAACGATGACTCGTAAAAAATACCTCCCAATAACATACCTATCCCTAAGGGTGACCCACTTACTAGGGTGCAATGTCAACCACCAAAGTGAAACATGGCAAAGAGCATAATGTCCAAGCAAATGTCACATAATCAAAAGAAGTAATAGATGCAACAAACTCAAATGCCTCAAATTTTGAAATGACACTTACCATAATACCTAACTTGTACCTCATGACGTGGTGGATACCGTCATGACAATCTTGGAGCTGTGGTGGTGAGGTGGGTCTCTGTCTCTGTAGATGGAGATTGTTGGTCAAGCTGTCTCTTGGTACTCCATGTCTGCAACCTAAGGGGCTCAGGACATCATCTCTTTAGTTATCCTAGGAGTTGGGGATAACATTTGGCTCCTACTTGGGGACATGTGCTCGTCGTAGAGTGCATGAGAAATGCAACATCTCCTGGTAGACCTGTGCCTACACTGAAACATCACACTGTAAAATATAGGGTGGTTCTATCACCCTTTGTCCATATACATCAAAACCAAAAATGAAAACTAATCTAGAAAATAAAATTTTAGCATTTTTTATTTATTTCTAAACTAAACATGAAATCAATATGCAAGTAGAGAAAAATGAAATATGAAATGCATCTAAAATAACATGAGCAATCAAGATGCAAATGCAAGGAAAGAAAGATGACCTACCTACTTACCTGGGTCCTGGGCCCTGAAGAAGTCAAGTGATTTGAACATAGGGTCAGAGAAGAGACCCATCCACTGGCATTGGCATCTTTCTCCCATCCAAAGTTGTCAAATAATACTTATCTTTCTCGGACTTCTTCTTGATGATGTAAGGACCAAGCTATGAGCTATCATCCTTCTGGTCATATTTGGGCTTGGCCTTCTTCTTGTCCCACATGAACGCAAGACTTCCTTCACTGTAGTTGATGTAAGGTATGTTCTCAATGTATGGAAAGGAAGGAGGTTCTATGTTAACTGAATTTTTGATGGCTTCTTCGTGTTATTTATCTTCTTTCTTCGGTATTTGGATAGGCTCTGGTTCTCTCCCTTGGAAATTTGCAAGTTTTTCTTTGTATACATTTGTCCTTGGGAGAAGCGTGTCTATGCAACAGGGTTACCGGAAGCACCCCCCCTCGCTCCACCCTCGGAACCCTGCTCAGAGTGAGTTTGTTTAGGAAGCGAGCTTCCGAAATCTGGAAGCGCGCTTCTGGATTTCAAAAGCTTGCTCTAGGGTGCACAGATGCGCTCCCTGCCAATCAGGAAGTGTTGCACCCCGAAGCGAGCTTCCGAAATCTAGAAGCATGCTTCTGGATTTTGGAAGCTCGCTCCAAATATCACTTCTGGAACGCTTAAGCCACGCTTCTCAAGCACTTCGCGTAGGCTCCGCACGCTTCCACGCTTAAGAGAGAAAAATACTCATTTTTTTTTTTAATTTTTGAGTTGAGTTAGAGTGTGGGTTGTGGTTCGGGATGGGTTAGGGGAAAGTGAGGAGAGAATAAAATATATTTTCTCCCTCTCATTTCCTCATTGTTTCTATTTGTGTTTCCTTGAGCTTGGAGGAGAGAGCAAAGGAAATCTTGGAGGAGCAAAGAGGAGCTTGGAGGAGCTTGAAGGAGAGAGTAAAGAAGAGCTTGGAGGAGAGAGAAAACAAGAGTTTGAAGGAGAGAACAAAGAGGAGCTTGGAGGAGAGAACAAAGGAAACCATCTATCTCAACTTTCCACTTGCAAGATTCAAGAGCTAAAGAGGTAATCCCAAACCCCAACTCTCTCATTTCCTTGGGTTAAATTTGTTTATGGTTTTTTCCTCCTCTCCTACTCTTTCCCATTCCTTCTTCTCCCTCATTTTATTGCAGGTTGTTCATCTAAGCTTGAGGAAAATGATTTTCTTTTGGTTTATCATTCCATTTTTGGTTCTCATGGTCTTGTCAGGGACTAGGCATCAAAGGGAAGAAGAGAATGAAGATGAGGGAGGGTTTGAAGATGAAGGAGGGTTTGAAGAGGATGAAGAGAGAAATGAAGAGGAAAATGAAGGTGGGAAAGCTTCATTGACACCCTTGTGGAAATTTGTGACAAAACTTGATGTGGGGAGAGGTGGTGGAACCATTAAATTTTTATTTCCTCGTGATTGTCATCAAGGAAAACCTTATATTGGTTCATATACTCGTGTGAGGAGGTATCTTTGTGGTATAATGGAGAGTGATGACAATAAGGGGTCCCTTGGGATTAATGTTTTCCCTAACATATCCAAAGAACAGAGACAAATATACATAAAGCTAGAGGAAGTTGCACAAAGAAATCATGGTAAAAAACAAAAGATTCAATATGATGATGTCTCATCTAGATTTGGTGGCACATCTCCATCTCCTCGTCGTTCTACAACCTCTACATCTAGAAGAACAATAGGAGATTTCTTTGATATTGGAGGTAGGGATGAGGTGGATGAAAAAGTGTAATGTCCCCCACCTCTTGATGAAGAGGGTTGGAGAGACTCAGTAGTCTAGTCATCCCCACTAGACTATAGTCTCATGCACTATGGGGAGAATTCAGCTAAACTCAGCATTTTAATATTAAGTTGACTTGGAAAAGGTAAAGTAACTCAATGAAGAAATATAACACTTGAGGTTGAGTTAGGAGTTAACCCTAGGGGTTAACTAACTCAACAGAGAAATAGATTGGAGGTATAAAGGAAAGGCAAGGATGCACCTCTCACTCACCTTTTGATGATTATTGTATTTGGATTTTGGGCTCTAGAGCACAACAGTTTTGAGGGTTTTGAGAATACAAACCCTAGAGAACAACTCGATGGTGAAAGATTCCACCCATCTTGTTCCAAGATTGGTCTCGCAGATGCAATACTCCACCCACACCATTCTACAGTAGCTATAGGTACCATCACTCATCTAGGGAAGTAACAAGCCATACCCTTGAGGGTTTTCAGCAAGGGGGTGCATCATTGTTTGAAGAAAGTTCGATCCAAGAGATTGATAAGGCTTTTGGACATTCTAGCACTTGGGTTTTCCTTGCAGGGCCTTGATCATCATCTCTAGTGCATTTTGAGAGAGTTATTCTTGCCAGATAATTTCCTAGAGCATTGGCACGATTTGGGCAGAAGGAGGGCGCTATTGAGATTCAAATCTATTCAGTTTGGAGGAGTAAAATCCAGATATCACCTTGAGACTTCACCAAGAGGTTTCCTTTGGCCTGATCTATCATTCTGGAGAGTTTTACAGTGATTGGAGGTATCCTTCAACAGGGCCGACATATTGGGATTTCACAGTATTCAGGTGGGCGTAGTCTTACTTGAGGATTCAAGATTAGGAAGAGAAAACCTTGACATTTTGGCTTGAGGCTTTAGGAGGGGGTTCTACTTTCCCTGATCTATCATTCTACAGAGTTTGGTTCCATTTGGAGGCTTCCAGCAGCTAGGCCAAAATATTGGATCTTCACAGGTATTCAGGAGGGCGTATCTTCAACCAGGGGGGTTTGGACTTGATCTTGGTTCTTCTTGTATTGGACTTCAGTTTGTATTCAGCCTTTGGAGGCTTATATCTTCTTGTTCTGAGCATTTTGTAGCAGCTCATATCCCCGCTATTGGATCTATCTGATGCCATTCCAAATCTACATCCTTATTGTATCAGGTTCTTTCATATTATATCAATAAAGGTCATATCTATGTTGTTGTGGTTCCATATCTGAAGTTTCTTGTTATCTCTTGTATTTTTATATGTTGCATCTTTAGATCTATATCCACATGTGTGATAACTAAATCTATAAACCCTAAACATAACTCTAAGAGAAAACTTGCAAATAAACATACACACAACCATTGACAGTGAGCAGTTAGTGTTCCAAGCGGAAAAATTGGCTTGGGATCATTACAGTGGTATCAGAGCGTTGATCCTCCCATCTAGTGAGGGTTAGTGCATGCAGAAGTTCAGTGACATTTATATGGGCAGAAGAAGGAAACAGATAGGTGAGGCAGAGGCCGAAATGGAAGGATTAGGTGAGGACAGTGAGCCACAAATTCTAGCAGGGATCGCTAGGGACTTACAACGTTCCATAGAGGTGTCACAGAGCGACCTTGTACATCACCTGTAGGAAAACCAAGAGACAGTACGTAGGGGATAGAAAAAGATGATAGAGACCTTGAGAAAGGTAAGGTAAAGCCAAGAGATGATATCACGACTTCTGAGGCAGATGACTCATGGGAGAAAGGGTCCAGAAACTTATGCCAACGAGGAGCATAGTGGATGTCATGGAGGGAATAAACATCAATAGGAGCATATCCCTTATTATCATATTGAGGGACAAAGCCATGGAGGAGGTGCACCATAGGGACAGACACACAACAGGACCACCCATAGGCCCTATCTGCCTTCGTTTTTGGATGAACAGACACAACCAAACTACCAAGACGAAATTAAGGACAATTTTGATTAGTATGTTAGGGAGTATAACTCACTAAGCATAACATTCCAAAGACAAATTACATTGGATCAATATTGTGGATTTAAACTCAGAGACAAATCCAGGACGTACCAGAGGAACAACTATGAGTTAGAGCGCAAGGTTGGAAAAATGGAGATTCCCTATTTTGATGGATCTCCCAAGACGACTGCACAGGCTTGGGTGAAAAAACTTGACACTTACCTGCAGCTTAACCCAATGAGAGAGATGGATGCCATCAAGTTTTCCACCATGTACTTGGAGGGAAAATCTCATGACTAGTGGTACCATGGGTTAACTACACTTGGCCACAATCAGATATTGGCTTACACAGAGTTTACATAGAAGCTTATTGACAGGTTTGACCAGGGGGATCCACAGATACACTTCAGGGAACTCACCCAACTCAGGAAGACAGGATCACCAGAGGTGTACATTGAGGAGTTTCAGAGGATAGCAGTCATGGTGCAGGATGTGTCTCAGTCAAGACTCATGATGCTTTTCACAGAGGGTCTGATGGAACCCTTAAAGGGTTGGGTTAAGGCTTTTAAGCCTACAAACTTGCAGTATGCTATATGGAGGACTAGATATCTAGGCCCAACAGTGAAATCTAAATTCATCCCTAGACTACCTCTAAATACAAGAGGAAGAGATCAATGACCTCCCATGAATCAAGGAGGAAGAGACCCAAGGGGGTTTGACAGAGGAAGAGGTAGAATGGATGAGAACACTAGAAGAGAATTGAGGAGAAAGCAACTATGCTATACATGCAAAGAGCCTTGGGATCCATCCCACAAGTGTATGGGCAGAGGCAAGGCTCATTACATTGAGGTAACTTCCGATAATGAGGAGGATGAAGATTTCGACCACCTACAAAACATAGAAGCATACACCACCGAAACTGCAGAAGAGGAAGGTACAGGTCATGACATTGCAACATATGAGAAGGATACATTGGCATCCATCAGTGGGGTACCCAAGTACAACACTTGCAGGATGAGAGGGGTATGACAGGGACAAAATGTTTCGGTTCTCATTGATGGGGGTGCTTCTCACAACTTTATTGACTCAGCCATACTACAGAGGAGGCACATACCCACGGTGGAATTTGAAGGATTCAAGGTGGAGGTAGCAGGAGGAAGCACCATGCCCTATAACAGGTATATTCCGGGAATGAAGCTTACATTAGGTAGGCATGATTTAGCACATGACTTCTATGTGATGGACCTTCCAGACACAAATATCATCCTTGGGGTTCAATGGCTTAGTACGTTGGGACCAATCACCACCAACTACAAGAACATGGAGATGTATTTCACAGAGGAAAGTGGGAAAAGGGTAGTTCTCAGGGGCATGTCAGGAAACAAAGCTAGGGTGGTTACAACAAAGCGCATGGAGGCCATTTTCAGAAGAGAAGACATTATATATGTTGCTGAGTGTAGGATATCAATACGTGTGGACAAGAAGGGAGAGGTTCACTATTCACCAGAGATTCAGAGAATCATTGACAAACATAGCAAGGTGTTTGGACCCATTCCACCAGGAGCACCACAAGATAGGGCGTTTGAGCATATCATAGAGATGGAAGAGGTAGTGAAACCTGTCATTACCACTCCATATAGACACCCAAAGAAGTACAAAGATGAGATAGAGAAGCCTATCAAAGAACTACTAGACATGGGTCACACTAGACCGAGTTCCAGTCCTTTTGCATCTTCAGTGGTACTAGTAAAAAAGAAGGATGGAACCATGCACATGTGCATTGATTACAGGGCCTTGAACAAGAAGACAATTAAGAATAGGTATCCCATTCTGAGGATTGATGAGCTATTGGATGAGCTCCACGGGGTAGTTTACTTCACCAAGATTGAATTATGCTCTGGCTACCATCGGATCAAAATGAGGGAGCAGGACGTCCCCAAGACTACCTTCATATGTCACTACAATGACTATGAATTCCTAGTGATGCCATTTGGATTGACTAATGCGCCAACCACATTTCAATCTTGCATGAATCACGTCTTCAACAAGCAGTTAAGGAAGCACCTCCTAGTATTTTTTGATGACTTGTTGATCTATAGCAGGACTTGGGAGGAACATATTCAACATGTGGAACATATTCTATCCATCATGAAGATCCAATCCTTGTATGCAAAGGAATCCAATGTGAATTTGGAATGATAGAGGTCCTCTATTTGGGACACATAATTGGAGTAAAGGGGGTATAGGTACACCAAGAGAAGATCCAAGCTATACTTGACTAGCCCAGACCTAAGACCCTCACAGGATTGAAGGGGTTTCTTGGCATTTGTTTCTATTACAAGAGATTTGTCAAGGGTTTCTCACAACTTTGTGCACCCTTGATCGATTTGAGCAAGAAAGGAGCCTTCAAATGGAGTTTAAAGGCACAATTGACATTTGACAAAATGAAAAGGGTAATGAGCACGTGCCTAGTTTTAGCTCTACTAGATTTCGGCCAACCCTTCACAGTGGAGTGTGATGCCTCCAGGGAGGGCACTGGAGTAGTGCTTATGAAGAATAGGAACCCACTTGTCTATGAGAGCCGAAAGTTGAAGGGCCTTGAGCTTCTTTACACCATCTATGACAAAGAGATGTTGGCCATCATGCATGCATTGGCCAAGTTCAGGCAATATTTGGTGGGAGCGAGATTTGTGGTGAGGACAGATCATAATAGTCTTAAGTACTTTTTGGAACAAAAGGACTTAAATGAGAGACATAAGAAGTGGGTTAGCAAGATACCGGCCTATGATTTTGACATTGAGTTTGTGTGATGTCCCCCACGTCTTGATGAAGAGGTTTGGAAAGACTTAGTGGTCTAGTCATCCCCACTAGATCATAGTCTCATGCAGCAGGGGGAAAAGTCAGCTAACTCAATATTGTATTTTGAAGTTGACTTGGAAAAAGGAAAAAAGGGTAAAAAGTAACTCAATGAAGAATTAGAACATTGGAGGTTGAGCTAGGATTTGAACCTATAGGGGTTAAATAACTCAACAGGGAAATAGAATGGAAGTATAAAGGAAAGGCTAGGGCGCACCTTTGACTCAACTTGGATATTATTGCATTTGCTTGTTGAGCTCTAGAGCACACAATTTTGAGGGTTTTGAGGTTACAAACCCTAGAGAACAACTCAGTGGTGAAAGATTCCACTCACCTTGTTCCAATCTTGGTCTCGGGGATAAAATGCTCCACCCACACAAATCTATAGTCATCACACATTCCATCATTGATCCAGGGGGGTAGCAGGGCCGTACCCTTGAGGGTTTTCCAGTAGGGGCGCATCATTTCATGAAGAGGAGTTCAATCCAGCCTTGGGATAGGGTCTAGAGACATTCTAGCATTTGGGTTTTACTTGCAGGGCCTTGTTCATCAGTTTGGGAGCATTTTTGGAGAGTTACTTCGGCCAGATTACTATCTACATCTTTGGGACGGTTTTGAGAGGAGGGCGCAACTGTGATTCAGATCTTGTGAGTTTGAGGGGGCTACACCTCAGATCTAACCTTGAGACTTCTTCAAGTGGATTGTGGCAACCAGATCTATCTTTCTAAGGATTTTTAGGAGATTTGGAGGCTTTGTTCATCAGGACCAAATTATTGGGCACTTCAAGGTTTCAGGAGGGCGCAGTCTTGATTAGGGTTTCAATAGTTTGGAGGGGTAAGACTTGGAATTTGGACTTCATACTTCATGGGGGGGTTCCACTTGCCCTGATCTATCTTTCTATGAAATTTGGCATCATTTGGAGATCTCCTTCAGCTGGGCCGAAATCTTGGCCTTCTCATCTATTCAGTAGGACGTGCCAACATCTAGGGGGGTTGGACGTGACCCTAGTTCTTATTGCATTTGGTCTTCATTATATATTAAGCCTTTGGAGGCTTGTTTTGTTTTGCCAGGAGCATTTTGTAGCAACTCATATATTCTCTCTTGGAGCCATCTGATGTTATTCCAGATCTGCATCCATATTGTATCAGGTTCTTGCTTTCCATAATAATAAAGGTCAGATCTATGCTTTTGGGTTTCATATCTTGTGTACTAGTTAGATCTTGTGTTTGCATTCAGTCTATCTTCAGATCTGTGTTTAATAACTAAACATAACCCTAAGGCCGAAACTTGAGAGGCCAACCTACACATAGACACAAACAAACAAGTAAATCAGGGGTCAGTTATTGTTCCAAGCAAAAAAATTGGCTTGGGAACTTTACAGTGGTATTAGAGCTTTGATCCTCCCAGCCTGTGAGGATTAGTGCATGCAGAAATTCAGTGGCATTTATATGGGCCGTGTTGACTGCTCGTTTAGCACGGAGGTCAACTCATTTCATGAAGATTATCTATGTCGAAGACAACAGGGTTCTACTGGGTGTTTTTTAAACACCAGCACTTAAATTTTTGTAAACGGGATCTCCGCACCCCTGCGAGGGTTAATAATGTAATAATGTCGGCATGGATCATAGTTAGGTCAGGTACCTTGGATGTTGACATCAGGGGAGTTCCTTTCATCGAGGGTTTTTTAATCTCAGGGGGGTTAATGTGGCCTAACTAGTCAGGTTAATTTCCCGGAGTTTTTCCCTCCCAGGCTGCCTCCAAAGTGGTGGAAGGCGCTCTGGTGATCTCATTCATTGAGTAGCCTCTTAGGATCATTGTAAATGACCATGCCAGGCAGTGTCTGAAGTTTCGCGGAATTCCGTCGAGTCTAAAGTAGTTTTTTTTAATTAATTAAATTTTTAATTAATTTAATTAATTAATTATTTTTGAGCTTAATATTGTAAAAACTTCGTCTTT
>ML832510.1:0-17665 GCA_009831015.1 Picea engelmannii
GTGACGATAGTAAATGGAAATGGAAATCGTAGATATACCGAGTTACAGGCACCTTAATATGTATTCCTGGTTGAACCGTTTGTACTCGAGAGGTGCGGGAATGCCAATGATACCAGTATATGGATTGTGTTGAGGCTTTTACCATGTTTTATAACCAAATGTGGAATTTATTTTAAACCAACGATTCTATTAATTATATAAAAAAAATTTAAAAGGAAAGCTATATTATTTTAACTTTTAGTTCAAATCCAGAGGGGTAGGGTATGTATACCTTCATAGACTTTATCAGTCAAATCGCTAAGCAGAGGAGGGTCTTGTCCCACAAACAAGGGGGTTCATACACCAATTTGGTGTGCTGGCTTGACCGTGATCTTAAAAATAAATTATTATTATTATTATTATTATTATTTTATTTAATTATTATTAAAAATATATGAAAAAATAAGTAAGCTTTACTTCCAAGGATAACGTTGTAATAATTATCCACTCACTCAACTTACACATTACAAATTAGTTGTTACTCACCCAAAATATAAATTAAAATTATAAGTAGCATGTGAAAACTTACATTCAAAGTTAATAAATTAAAATATTAAATAAATTAACTCACTTTCCCACTATACTAAACATACTCTATAAAATCAAGCATGCATTAAAATAATTATTATAATTAATTACAACCTACTTCATTCTAGATGAAAATAACTACTATAATTAATTACAACCTACTTCCAATATAGATGAGATGTATAATATAAAGTATTTAAAGCTAATATGTAAGATATAATATAAGGTATTAAAACAAAAGTTCAAATCTATTAATTGTAGAGAGGAATACAAAATTTGAAGCCATAATTTGTTAGTTATTTAATAAAATTTGGGAAAGAGTATCTTGTTCAATGTTGTATATTGGACATTCAAATAGCTCAATTTGGGGTGAGGGTGGTTTTTTCTAATGAGTCAAAATTCTATTTTTTTATTAATTTTTTCAATAATTAAACTATATAAATTCATTTTTTACTAATTAAACTATATAAATTCATTTTTTACTAGAAAAGTGGAGTGGTGTGGTATAAGTGCCCGTTATTCCACGTCATCTCATTCCTAAGGATATTTGGTCAAGTCAGCTCACTCTTCGAGATACCTTTATCCCACACCATCTCATTCCCAAGGATATTTGGTCAAGTTAGCTCACTCTTCTAGATATATCTAGTGATAACCAATCTTACCTTTTAATAATCATCCACCAACTCAACTTACAAACCAATTATCCATTGGCTCAACTTACGAATTAAACTTTGTTATGCCAATGGCATGTGTAACATAAAGCACTTAAAGTTAGTAAATTAAAAGATTGGATCAAATGAGCTCACTTTCCAAGATTGGATCAAATGAGTTCACTTTCCCAAATATATGGAGTAATAACCAAGCATACCTAGTATTATTAGCTAATCATACACTAAAATCATTAAAATTAATTATAATTTATGCAACTTACAAATGAAATATCAGATAAGATGTATAATGTAAAGTATTTAAACTTAATAATAATAATAACAACAACAATAATCTAATTTTAGGGTCATGGCGAAGGGAGACACTAAATTGGTGTATGAGACCCCCTTGTTCGTGGAAAAAAAGATCCCCTTCATGATTTGATTGATAATTTATAAGGATTTGAACTTGTGACCTATTAGGAGGAAACACATGTTCTTAATACACTAAATGAAACAAAAGTTGAGGTGAGTATGTAAAAGTGAAAAAAAATCATAATAATAAACAAATAAAAGCATAATCATCATCATCATGGTATTGTATTGTATTTTAAAAACACAAAATCTTGAGAAGCCACTTGAAAACTTAGGACCAAATTCCTTTCAAATATACCTTTGTTCGTGGCAATCAATATTCTCCACAAAACCAAGAAATGAAAAAATCTTAGTTGTTTTAGATCTTTCCTCACAAACCATTCCTTGAAGTTTTCCAAAATAATTTCAAGATTCTACATCCCTCCATACCTAAACAGAAAATGGGGATTCATAGAAGAGATGGATGTTGGATTCAATATTATCTCTACATAATGTACACCATCTATGCCCTCCCAAGTTCTTCTTCTGCAGTCTGTCCCATGTAGCAAAGTGATTATAAAGAATGAGCCATATCAATACGATACTCTTAGTAGGTGCTCACACCTTCCACATATGCTTCCACCACCAGTCGTTTCAGAGAACACTAGGATCTTTTTGTGCTTCATATCCCAAGGAAACCGAATACTCGGTACCTTCACATTTCCAAGCTTAGGCTAATTCATCAGCTCCCTCCAATACTCTAATAGGTGCTCTTGAAATTTTTGCAATGTATCTTTCCCAATGAATTTCCTATAAATATTTGATTCCAACTTATTGATTAGTAAGATAACCATGTGACCATGGAGAGGTAGCATCTTCTTTACCTATTTTATTCATAAACCTCTTAGTTGGATATTATTAATAAACTCTCGGGGAAGAAAAATATTTTGATTACATCACAGTATGGCATCCTATCCAATTTAGACTTGAGAACCATCATATATTGTCCACACCAATTTTTTTTTATGACTAAGAATGCTAAGGTTAAGGATTTCCAATGATTTCACACTTTGGTAAGGTTATTTACTAGGATTTCTAATCCTATCCACCAAGGTTATGGGGGCCATGTATTTATCATGAACAATTCTTCACCATAAGTTGTCTTTTGAGATGATGTGACATGGAAATTTAGCAGCTAAGGATCATCCAAAATAATGAAGATCCTTCATCCCCTAACCACCAAATTTTTGGGCCTAGTTATAAGCTCCCATCGAGCCCACTGCGCCCCTTTATACTCTGCATCACTTTTCCGTAAATAATTGGCACAAATTTTCTTAATATTTTCCAGAACACCTTTTTAGATGGATGTCAATGTGTGTCAGTATATCGGGGTAGCTTCAATCATAGACTTGGTCAAAACTAATCAACCACCCCTTGAAATCGATTGGTTACACCAATGATGGATTCTTACTTCAATTATAGCAATAAGACAAATCCAATTTGTCATTGTATATACCTATTTGACTTTAAAGAATAGCCCAAATATATTAAGCCTCCCTCCCAGTATTTTAAGGGAATTGATAAAATTCTACATATCGACCCTGTTGTGCCATCATCCACCCCATTTATGTATAAAGTTGATTTTTCCAGATTTATTAGCATACCTGTATCTTAGGAAAAAACATTTAAAATGTCTTTTAGAACTTGTCTTTCCTTAAAAGATCCCAATATGATATATCATATTACATAACAAATAATAAGATGTCAACAAGGAGGGGGTGGGAAATTGAGAGTTATCCCACAATTTTTACACCATTTAATAGTCCTTGTTTTTTTTCCTAATGAAGTGCTCTTCTCAATCCATCTACAATGAGTAAAAACAAGTATGTTGATAGTGGATCACCTTGTCTCAGTCCTCCTCGTGAAGACTCAAATAACGACGATGTTGAGCCATTAATAAGAAATGATAAACAAGAAGTTGATACAAAGCTCATCATCCACTTAACTACCTCAAGGGAAGAGCCCAAATGAAACAACAATAACCTTGGAAAAATCCATGAAACATGCTCATACGCCTTTGAGAGATCCAACTTTAGAACGAAATCCATGAGAGATGAAACTTTAATTGAATGGAGAGATTATTGTGTAGACCCAATGGCTTCATGATCAGACGTCCATCAAGAAATCCAAATTGTTCTGGGCTTGAAAATTTACACAACAATTTTTTTATTCTCAATGATAAGACTTTTGATATGATATTATAAACGCAATTACAAAGGGAAATTGGCCTAAAGCCATCAAAGGAGTATGGCTTGTCGTGTTTGTGTATTAATGTGAGTAAAGTTGAATTTAGGATCCTCGGTATTCTCCCCTGCACCCTAACTTCTTCCACCATATGGAGGAATCAACCCCAACACATCATAAAAATCGATGAAGAATTCGATAGGCCATCCATATAGCCTAGGGATCCTCTCCTTATGGAAAGAATACATAACCATTAACATTTCCTCAGATGTGATCTCCTTGAAGAGGTGGGAATTATCTTCCTCTTCCACCATTTTGGGGTAAAAAATAAATCATTTTTAGAATATCCCCATGTTAGTGAAATAATTAACTCCAAGGGCATCCAAATCTTGAAAACTAGTAACCTTATTTCCAGATGCATCCTTCAAGTCCCAGATTATGTTTGTATTCTTTCTATGATTGGTGTATTGGTGAAATAAGTTTGTATTTTGATCACCTAAGTGTAACCATAATGCTCGAATTTTGATTTTCTAGTCCTTTTCCTAATATAGTAGTATTTTTTACCTCTAAGACTCCAAGCCTTTGACAACGAAGTGGCTTCATCTAAGAATGAGCCATCCGAGTAAGATTCATACCATCCTTTCAACTCTTGCCCAATCTTATTCAAATCTTTGTCTCTAGTGATCAACTAATCTTCGGCCCAAGGGATGACATAATCCTTTACTAATTTCAATGAATTTAAAATCTTATGGATCGTAGACTCCATCATTCCCGGATCATAGCCCTTCCAACTGTCAACCACTAGTTTCCTAAAGTCCTCTTCCACAACCCAAGAAAGATTGTGCTTAAAGGGCACTTTAGGCTTAGTTGTACCAAGACTAAGTTCAAGAAGATTCAGGAAGTGATTGGATATTTGAAATGTTTATATCCATGAATGACAATTGCATAAATATTCAAGGACCATATGATGAACCAAAAAATGATCAAGGCGTTTTGATATACCTACATCGTTTGAGCGATTGTTCACCCCATTGTGGGATTTACCTCCAAAGGCTCCACATCCACCAGACCCAAGGAATCAAATTTGTTTGCAAAGAAATCTACCAATCAATATTTTCTTTCCACCAAACCCAAAAAATTTCCTATGTGCATAGTGAGGTTGAGTTCCCCACCTATAATAATAATTTCATGCCTGATCTAGTCAATTTCCAACATGGAGTTTCAAAATTCATCCCTATTATCATAGTGACCATGTAAATTTAGAAGTTGAAATGATCTTCCTAGTTCTTGGATATGTACAATTGTGCATAACGTTGAAACAACAAAACAGTTAATTAGTTCCAAAGAGGGTGAACATCCAATAACCAACCCTCTCGAAAAACCAAAGGAATCCAACAATACAAAATTCGAGTTCATAAAAATTTGTTTCATGATACTTTCAACTCAGACTCCTAGCAGCATAGTTTCTTTAATGAATATTACATCAAGTTGATTTAAAAGAACTAATCATTTGAGGGCCAATTGTTTGGCTCGGCCCCCTAAGCCTCTCACATTAAGAGAAAGGATTTGCACGGATCAACCCCTTGATGGGTGTTTGCTACTCTAAGAAGCCCTAGGAGAAGACTCGTGTTTACTTAATTGACTTCATGAGCTGCTTTGGATTGGGCAAGCTTGATGGAAGATTTTCGACCTTCTTTAGAACCCCCTACCTCTTATTAATTACATCTAAACCAAAACCTCCTCACTTCCATCTCCCTTTGGATTGAGAGGGTGTACGAGGGAGGATCTCATAATTCCCTCCTCCTCATTTCTTTGATGATATATCCACCTCTCCTAAACAACTAACGGATTCCATTGGAGCCTAGACACAAATGTCTAAATCATTAGAGAGATTAACAACATGCATTCTTTGCAGGAAGAAAACCTTTCCAAGAGAGTTCTCATTAAAGGTAGTAATATCATGAGTTGTTTCATTCCCAGTTGTAGAAGGGGGGTTTTGGGATAGAATATATTTCCCAGCCTCAGTAATCAAAGAATGGAACCATCAGGCATCTGGAGAAGTCACACTCTTCTTCCAAATCTCATCCAATTTTTCTTATTGGGATGACAAAAGATCCAAAAATTAAAGAATTCTTTGGGTTGAAGGCTCCCTTTCTTCCAATGGAATAACAACCGAACCAACATGTAATTCCTCTTAATACAATGGGTGATTCCTTAGAATAAGAGGGATTGAGTCGTCACCTTTCCCAAGGGGTTCTGCAAATTCCCTTAAACATAAGGAGTTGAGGTATCTGGGGGGGAGGGATTCTTCTCATGGCTTAGGGAGCCTCTAGGATATTTGACTCTCCATATCTTCTTGAAAAAGGGATTATTACAATCCCAAACAATGTGTCCATACATATGAAAATGAACACATTAAAACGAAAAATTCTCATAATCTAACAATTGAATATGCTTTGATGAAACAACCTCTATATCTATTGTCTCGTACAATCCAAGACTAACATCAATGTATACCAATATTCTTGCTACAGAACATCTTTTTGAATTTTTATAGGAATCGTTTGCTAAAATAAACTTCCCTAACCAGTTTTCAATATCCTTCAATGAAGCATAGTTCCAGATCTCCATTGGTGTTGAGGCAAATTCACCCATACCTACATCAATTTTTCAAATTATTAATGGGAATCTAACTCTATATGCCATGGTTTTAGTGATATGAAATCCCGATCACAGAACCAATCACCCATTAGAATATTAGATGCATATTCTTCTGTGAGAAAAATGAATCCAATCAAGCCTTTCTCTAGAAGATGGAAGACAATATTTCATTCCATAGAAAGACTCTGATGCTTTTGGATCTAGGGGTTAATACCCATGAATCCCATATCCCTTCCCAAAAAAAATCTCACTAGGGATTTCTCCAGCAAAAAGACGGTCTAATCAACCTAAATATATTTGCCTACGACTAGAGTAACCTCCTTGCCACGCAATTTTATTACTTTTCTTCATTTCTTTCAATATCCCTCCTCTTTCTTCAAACACCTTTCTCCACTAATATTCTCCTCCTTGGGATTTGACCCCACAAACTCTATATTTGCAAAAGGATCCTCCCATGGTGGAATAGAAATTGATCCCTTTTCTACAACAATCCCTACATTCCCATACTTTGTTTCTTTGTGGATCTGTTGAGAAAAACCAATTGTAGGATCCAGGAAAAAGAGACATTGTCAAAGGCTTTCCATCAAGAGTAGAAGCCCCTTCCAAGGTAGAGAAAAGGTTTACATCACTATCCAAGGAGGTTTTTTCCACATCTAAGTAAGGATGAAGTATTGGCATTGAGGTGAAATCTCCCTCAAGAGTCTAATCTGGCACCCCAACAGTGCATCTATACAAAATTTTATTGTCACCTTGCATGTGGCCTTGAGGGCGGTCACCCCACCCAAATATCTCAAACTGTCACAGTGAATCCTTGTTGTAATTCACCAACAATTCATAATCTTCCATCGGGATCTATACTAATGGATGCAAATCTACCTCCAACAAGAAACCCTTGCAAAAAATATTACCTTAGGAAAATAACCTTTGGTTTTGCAGAAGTCCCCAAACCTTGTGGCTATGTGGAAACCCTATATGCATACTACATATCCATCATCCACTGAGCCATATGCACCTCCTCTTCACCAGAATGTTTGTATTCAACAATACTCCTAATTTACTAAGGAATCAAGTATTCATTAACACATTATTACACACTTAATTGGAAGCACTAAAAGGTGTAGTTGTAACCATTTTCCTTTGGTGAAAAATATGTCCTTTTATGGTTCTTGTTTATAATATTGAGTTTCCTCTTCATTAATTCCAGACTACCAAGTGGATCAAGCGGGTATATGGAAAGAAGGAAAATTAAGCATTCATAAAAGTGAATTACAGAAGAAAAAAACTGCCACAAAATCATACCACATGAATCCCTGTATAATAGTTGCAACTGGCCTTATATTTCTACAAAAATAAACTTTACATAAGGCTCCAAGCCTTCTACTCTATGATGCCCCCCCCCCCACTTGAGTTTGAATCAATCAGGGCTACATATATATCAAAAACCAACTTCCCCTCTCCAAGGGGTCGAATCCCTCATGATAGGAACAGTTTACATGATTTTATCCAACCAAACCTTAAGACTAGGGAGGTTAGAAACTAATTTCCCCTTTTTGCTAAATTATTTGAGTTTATTTCTCAAAKCATTAAATACAAGATATTAACCTTAAAAAACTCAAAATTACATTAAACACATCTATTTTTAACTTTTACATTTACCAATTTCACTTTTWACTTTTTACTGTAGTAAAAAATCTTCATTCACAGAAATGTAACAAATTTTCCTAGAAGTGCAGCAAGTCTTTGCAGAAGYACAACAAATCTTTGAGGTCACTTTTGAGTGACTTTTCCTGATCCATTTGCTGATATGAAGGTAGATTTGGAAATCTTGGGATGTCTAGTTGTCTTTAGAACCTTAAAKCATRCAAAATAACCTCTCCAAAGATGAGAAAAATGAGTTTTCCCAAGACTGCTCTAGAAGCATAACACCAAGGTGAAAATAATGGCAGAAAGTGGTTTTTTAGCATATATTTTGAATTTTTCTATGAAACTACAAAATGACATGGAAACCCAAGTTTATATTTGGTATATATAGGTCATAATATATCCAAAAATGTAAATAAATCATCATTTGGTGCCCTAGGAAAAAAACACAGTGTGAGCTCGCTGCACTTTTGTACATCACAAAATTGCCAAAATTTCAAAATTTTCTGCAAAAATAGGGCTCAAAGGTAGATCAATATCTCTCTAGACATAACACGTTTTGAAAAGCTGAGAGATTTTTTTGTTATTTTCTATGTGATTAACAAAATCCTCCTCCAGTTTTCAAAAATACATTCTCATTTGTTCAGAATCCAAGTTTGAAGTTGGTCACTCAAAAATTGCAGAAGCGCGACGTGCTCTCAGCAGAAGCACAACGTGGTATTTGAGAGGGATTTTGGAGGCATAACCAGAATATTTTTGGGATAAAAGTGGTATGGTTGGAAATATTATGATGTATTCTACATAATGGAGTCATAAAGCACTGCAAACACCTTCTCCAAACCCTTGAAAAACTGACTTGAAGTCAAGATGTCCAAAAGTGCAGGAACCCTCCTATAGCAACTATATTTTGGGAATTTATCTCAAATAATAACACATGTTCATAAACGGAAGGATGACTTTTTTCCTTGGTATGTGATTGACAAAAACCTCTTTCACTTTTTTCAAATTCATCTTCCTTATTTCAGAAACTAATTTTGAAGTAGGATTGTCCATGTGTGCAATGTAAACCCTAGGCAACGCACATATTGAAAGGATTTCTTGATGAAATATGAATCCATGATTTCTTGGACTTTGGTGGGCTCATACCTGGAAACTTCCCCTCCCTTATTGTGCTTTTTATTCTCAGTGTCATTGTTTCCAGTTTCCATGATTAAAACCTTATTTGAGTGGGAAGGAAAGGGATAGGGTAAGACTGTGAAAACAGGCGATAAGGGACATTCTTGTATATGGAGGGAAATGAAGGGTTTAGCGGTTGTCTAAATTCTTGGGGAAATTTTTGGGAGTAGGGATTGGTGTTAGGGAGTGTAGGGAGTTGGAAATTTGGGAAATGGATGAGGGTAAAGGGTAAAAAAGTTGGAAACACAGTCCTAACCTAGAAAAGTGTAGTTTAGGCTAGGGTTTGTATGGAAATGAAGGAAATGAGGGAATGGGTATGTGATGTGTGGATGAAGGTGATAGAGTAGGAAACCTAGATGTTTTATCACTGCAATGAAGCAAAATCATATGGAAACCAAAAGACTATGACTTTGACCAAGACACTCGTTTGAAAATTTATGACAAGGAATGATGACATGACCATGATGACAATTTATGACCTTGGATGAGTGGAGGGAGTAGTAATGACACTTGGACACACCATTGACCATATGAAAACCAAGAGATACCAAATTTTATTTGAAAATATAAAAATTTGACCTAATGACCCTATCAATCACATGGAAAAAGTACATTTAATCACTGGGATTGATGGACACTAACATGTTCTTTCATATTATGGCACCTGTAGATCACACTTGTTCCATGTTGTTCAATACTCATTTCCAATACTTCCCTTAGAGAAGAACTACATTCTTTTGTGATTTAGGAGATGCATCCTTCATCTAAGGGCATTGGGATATTTTATGTTACCTTAGTGCATTGAGATATCTCTTACATTAATAATGGTGGTTTCATGCTCTTTTGGTTTACTTGGTAGATCAACTTCTATTTTCATTACTTTACATATCTATTTTTTTTCTTGAAAAAAATCATAATTTTCAACTAGATATAAAAATATTATGTTTCCCATATGCTACTAAAAAAATATAGAAATGTCACAAAAAGGTATGCAAGCCCTCTTATCGGGCATTTGACTATTCTTATAACTAATCCATATATATCCTAAAAGACCTTTTCTAAGAGAAATTTCCCCTATATGATACAAATTATAGCATTTTCCTATTATGTTCTTAAAAACAAAAACAAAAAAATGAGATTATTTTTTAGATCTAAAGGATCTAGAAAAGATTTCTAATACATTTAACCTTTTTCCACAATTTATAAAGAAGTTTCAGATTAGATGGATCCCTTTTTATCACCATAATTACYCAAAGTTTTGTTGCAAGATGAGGACCCTCTTTGGACCAAAAATATACTTCCACATTCAATTCTCTATAAACATGGGTGAAGGAGACTAGTGTAAAAACTATGATCTATTGACATCAGCAAAGGTCCCTTGTGAAATTATCGGGTTTACCCTATGAAAGGTCCCAATTACACCTTCCTTTGTTAAAATGAAAAACCTACTAGTTATGGCCTAGCATCCATAAGCTCAAGTGTAATAAATGAAATGAAACTATCATGCAATGAAAAGTGAAATATATAATGCAACTAACTAGCCTTGGTGGGAAGAAAAAACTAAATTTAGTGGTATAATGGATAGCAAGGGAAAAAAACATCACTACCATTAGAAATGAATCTACATGAAACACTCTCCTCTTCCCCAAGAATGCAAAATGACTTGAATACGAGGAGCACTTCGTTGTTGCAAAACCAACAACCTAAAATGGAACAAGTTAGTCACATAGCATAAGTGAGAAGAATCTATAGCTAATGCAAGTGAACAATCAAAACCTTAATCCTCCAATGATAGTATAAAAAATACTAAGAGAATCCTTATTCCAAATCAAGTTCCCAATATGAAAAAGATAGGTTAGCAATAATAAAGCAACAAGAGAATAGTTTACATGGTACAAATTACAACCTAGAATCACCAAGAGAGTTATGAGAGGAGGGAATAGTCCACAACCAATCGTAGATCTACAAGAGTATAAAAATTGGTGAACAATGGCCTCTTTATTATCATATGAAGGAAGGTTACAATTCCAAGGGAAAAACCTCTTCAAATGAACACATGAGTTCCATGTGAGTCTTGGCATCCCAAGTGATTGTCGGCCTTCCAAATGACCTTAATTTTCTCTTCATGTAGAAAGATAATAATTAAACTAGTTGTACTTGATGTATAGTATTTTAGTTGAATGAATTTTTCACCCAACAGTTTACCATGTGCAATAAATGCATTCCCTTTTCTTGTCCCAGGTCTGCCTAACAATAATCATTTCGTTAAGGAACATGAGTACTTCACTTTGTGTGACTTGCATATTTTGATCTTAAAAATCAGTGTATGCACACAATTTGACAAAATTAGATGACCTTAGTACAATAGTATGAGCTCGAATCATAGCATATGTATCCTACCATTGAATACATTATACTAATTGGAATTGTCACTATGAGATGTTTAATACCCTCCCATTGACTTGATAGCTAAATTATGTCTCTAAATAAGGAAGGGTGTGTGTGCCAATGAGCTTGGTGAAGTACTCATTCATCAATGAGATAAGACTATATTGTAGCCCCATGTAATTCCTTATAAGTGGCATATTATCCTCCATATGAGATCTCTAATTCGTGAGTTTTTCTTTAAGCTCATCATTTTATTTCCCTTCCCTCCTAACCCCTTTTTGGAGGTTCTTTTGAGTTTCATGTCCTTGCATTTGGTTTGGCCCAAATATGTTCCACTTAATCATTGTTCTTAACCCATACCCCTTGATGACCCTATCTATACTCTAATTATTGATGTCTATGAGCCATAACAACGGTATAAGCTCATCAGATGGCAAGATGAAAACATGAACCCTAGCCGCGCGCACAGGCAGCCTCGACCCTCTCGACGGCTAGGCTTAGCTTGACCGGCACCTCGAACTCCACTCCAGGTCGTTGTTTTTTTGGCTGCTCTCGCTACCAGCAGGGCTTCTCTCATCGATTCGGGCTCAATGGAAGTGTCTCCCGCTTTGAAGGTCTGAAGGTCGCGACCCCCTTCTTCGGCGGCCCTGATGCGAACCTGTGCATACAAAGCCGCGAATCGGCACCTTCAGAGTGTTCCTGCGTGGCCTGAGTTTTTGCATGTGTGATTGGTGCAGTGGTCTAGGCTTGCTGCTGCGACTTGTCTTCTTGTTGTTGGAGGTCGGCTACGATGGCCCCAGATCCGATTGCCGAGAGGGGTAAAGACCCTTTGGAAGCATTCAAAGCGTTAGTCTGCTTGGCAGGACCCAAATCCAAGCCTTCTCTCCCGTCTAAGTTTGTTAAGAAGTTGGAGGAGATCCCTTCTCTGGAGCTATCTCCAGAGCAGCCCTGCACTCTTGCCCTCCTTCTAGCAGAAGAGGCCCTCATCAGAAAGTTTACGGGGTTATGGCCTAGCCCCAAAACGGTGGAGGCATGGATGGAAGATCGTTGGAAATCGCTGACAAAGGGAAAAGTTTCTCTGTTCGTAGTAGGCAAGGGATTTTTTGTCTTCAGTTTCTTGATCAAAGAGGACTGTGATCTATTTTTCATATCTGGACCCTATTTCATGGGGTCGAGAGGACTGTTCTTAGCCCCCTGGACCCTTGACTTCAATCCCGAATCCGAGATCACCGCAGCCCCTGTTTGGGTTAGGCTGCCTCATCTTCCCTTGCATCTCTGGGGAACAAATTCTCTGGAGGACATTGGAAATATGCTTGGGCGTTTCTTGGACAGCGCGGAGCCGAAAGGGGACCAGTTTACTTGCGCTCGCATTTGTGTTGAGGTTAACCTCGAGAAAGGTCTTCCAGAAGAAATTAAGCTCTCCCTGGGGGAATGGTGCCATATCCAAGAGCTGGACTACGAGCAGATTCCTTTTAAGTGCCTCTGGTGCCATGCTTACGGTCACTTCGCAAGAAACTGCCCCAAAGCCTCTGAGGAACCGGGACCAGTCAAAGCAGATGATTTTCAGCCTGTATCTAACCGATGAAGGAAGTCAAGGCGAAAGGACCCGCCAACCCAGGCCCCGAAGGCCACTTATTCAGCAGAGGCAACTCTAGAAAATAAAAATAGTTTTGATGTGCTAAAGGAAGATGAAGCCCTAGAACCAGAACCACCAGCAGCCAAGGAAGATCCTCCAACAGACGAAATCCTTCCGGAATCCACCCCCCCAGAGTCAGTAGCAGCGAGAGAAATTCAGGCTTCAGATTCGGAACCCTCTGCCCATGCAGGTCTGGTTGTTACATTCCCCTCTAGTGGCTCTGGGGGAACTTCTGAACCTGAAGACAATTCAGTCCCGTCTCCACCCCTTACCCGAGGACGAAGGACCAACAAAGCGCGCAGAGAAAAGGAGGCGGCCTCCAACATTTCTTTAGGCTCTCAGAAAAAGCTGGACCCCTACATTAAGGGGAAAATTTCAGCCCCCTCGGTATAATGCTTTGCTTCTGTCTTTTGCTATGCTCACAGTTTGTGAGAATTTACTCATGTACGCATTCTTTGTCATATTATCGAATTAGCTCACGGAGCAGAGGGGATTGGTCTCCCAAGACATTCACAAGAAGGTTGGCAGCACTGTTAGAGGTCACCAACCTCCTTCAGATTTGTAACTTTCTGATTCTGGCTAGCCAGAATGTCGCTTAATGCAACATAACCATTTCTGTCAAAAAAAAAAAAAAACAACGGTATAAGCTCAATGAAATTTATTAGCTCACACACTTTCTTTTCAATCCCAAGGAATTGATTACAAAGACACGTCAACTTGAGGATATTTTGGAGCCCTTGTCTGAGGCTTTGAAGGAATATAACAATGTTCCCTAAAATACTTTTGATCACCCATTCACTGTTGTGAAAAATTTGAAATATAAATGTACTAGTAACTTAGAGCCCTTGAGGGTTACCAAACTATATCACAACAATTAGGTAGTTTAATTGGCTATATTTAAAGCACAACTAGATTTAAAATATATAACATGATGAGCATCTAGATGCATGGTTGTGCTAGCTCCACAAATAGGAGGTCCCCCTTAACAAGCACCATCAAAATAAGAAGCCACTCTTGTCAATATATCCCTCAGATAATTTCCTTTGGTATTTGACCTTTGTAGCTTATGGAAATCCATCTAAAAATATACATAATCTATACTACAAATTTAATAAGAGGAATACTTCTGCCTTTAGAAGTATGTGATTCGCACGATAACCAACTCCCCCGAGAACAAATCAAAGGAAATGCTTGGATTTTTTTAACAATGGAGTTATTCTAATATAATATTATTTTAAGGTCATGGAGGCTAATACAGATACCAAATTGGTGTATGATACCACACCAAATTGGTGTATGATAACCCCTCCGCATAGTGATTTGACTTCTAAACTCTATGGAGTTTTACATACCCTACCCTCTCTGGATTTGTACATGTGACCTTCGAAAAGGAAACACATGTTCTTAACCATTAGGCCCACGCAAGTTGTATAATGATATAATTTTAAGGTCATGGCCAAGACAAACACAAAAATTTTGTATCAGACCCCCTTGTTTGTGGGACAAGGGACCCCCTCCGCACAACAATTTGACTACTACAATCTACAAAGGTGTACATGCCCTCTGGATGTGAACCTGTGACCTCGTAGGAGGAAACACATGTTCTTAACCATTAAGCTCAATCCTTTTTCAATTTTATTGTCACCCCATATCTCCCTTATACCAATCATTCTCTCTAGTTCCTTCCACACTTTCTCTACATACAAGCAAGGCAATAACATATACTCAATAGTCACATTGAATTTCTTACAAAAAAAATCACCATATTAGACCATGTATAATTCTTTTTTTATCTTTTCTCATGTAAGAGCTTTGTTATTTAGATTTAACTACATAAATATCCCTACCTTTAAATGGCATTTAAATTTCCAAATAACCCTCCACCACAAAGCATGATCCCCTATCTCAAATCAACATTGATGCAAATCCATGTATTGGCACCTCATTTTTAAGTTGGTTCAAGCTAATAAAATTATCCTAATGCCACTCAAGGTCACCAATGGAAAGTTATATGTTCATGGTTCAACACTTACAACCAACTACCATCCGTATACTCTTAACATAAATTCTTTACACAAGTACTTGTTGAAATAAATATTAATGTAAATTCATGCATTAATAAACTTACCCTAACATTACTAATGATCAATTTGAATTTTTATTCTAAAATTTCATAGAAAATTATAAAATTTTAATGGTATTAATACAATAAAAGTAATTCAAAATGCTAAAAGGAATTGATTCAGAATATGAAGGAGAAGATATTGGAATGAACCGATATTGGCATGACCTTTAAACCAAGGTCCAATTCCATAAACAAGATAATTGTCCAACAATATAATAAATTTTACAATAAAAAACCCCAAATTTTAGAGTGAAATAAATATCCTTGAAACAATATTTACAACCACAAAATCCATTAAAAGATCTCATCTTGAATTTTTTTTAACTTAAACCATAAGCTATTTAATTTTCATATTAACCCCTTGGTGGTGAAGCGCTTCTCTTCTTAGAACTAAGAAAAATGTAACCTCAAAATTAAAATAATCCTGTACAACTCTATTGTGTAATGCATAGAGTGCGACTGACTAAATTGGCATGTCCCAACTTTGATATCTTTGTAACTTTATACAACTATTTTAGTATTTAAATTTAAGATTAAAAAGTTACACAAAGATTTTTTTCATATTTTAAATACTATTTGTACAACATGTTCTACATTTCTTTAAAGAATAAAAGTTTCTTAAAATAGTGGGAAATTTTAAGTTTCATAGAAAAAGGGATTTGTAATATATATATATATATATATTATGGATTTCTAATTAATAATGAGTTTCTATTAACCTAAATTTTATGTATATATATTTATTAGCACAATCACATTAGTAAAGTGGTTGATATATGACATTATTTTTTATTTTTCCAAATTAATGTAGTCGATTAGTCTATATCAACCATTTTAATGATGTGTTTGTGTTAGTAATATTGCATTGATACATTATAATATTACATTGATGCATTAATAATATTACTTTGAGGATTATTATTCATATGAAAATTAAATATTAGTGTTGATCCACATTAATAAATTCTCATATATTTTTTGGCATGGGATCGAAATATTTACAAAATAAATAATCAAATTTGCAATGTTATCTCCATTCTACTGTTCTACCCAACACAAATCAAATTTACAACTAAAATGTTACATGTACACTCCCAATTTATTAAACAACTAAACATTAGAAACCAATAAATTTAATTTCCAAAAAGATTGAATATAATTTTATTACCTCTTGCAACCTTTACAAATGATATTTTAGAAATCTAGTTGACAACACAACAAGAACCGATTGGGAAGACCAGGCACATATTGATCCCAACAAAACAATATGCATGCACACACCTTCACAAAACATTTGATGCCAACAAATTTGAGTTTATACATTAATATGTTGGAAAGGAGAACATTCATTAAAAACTATCATTCTGTGAAATGCATAGGATAGTTATGAATTCACAAGGCAAGGAATGGTATGGCGGTCAATAGTACAAAAAGCAGTCGATACTTCAGCATTTGACTACATCCATATAAAAAGAAGAATAGCATTTGTCTGAAGGAAGCATCGTGAGGATTGATAACTGTACATGACCACAAACTGCATATTTTCTGAAGGTTTCGATGCTTAGGGTTATGGTTTTCGAAGAGAGACTTTTTATTGTTTAAATACAGAGATTATAATTCTAACCTTAACTTTATTGTATTTTTTTTTTTAAGTATAGTTAATGTATATTCCTTTGATGCGTAGAGTCAACAGTTCTTTGAAAACGTAAACTTCAAAATATTGGAAATGAAACAACGGTTTGATATTGAAGATAAAAAGAAAGAAAATAAACGAAACAAATATGAAATGATAGAATGCATTACAAAAGTAAAATTGTATCACTGAAAATATCGAACTGTTAGTTGTCCAGAAAGTCATCCATCATCAGTATTATTCATCTTTATAAAAAAATTTAATGCACCATATCATGGTATCGATAGTCACTATTTGGCTTACCAAAGCATGGATTTATATATGTTACCTTATAATATAAAATTTTGTATTTTAATATATTTTTAACCCATTATATGCTTACTACATAATTGAGGAGAAACTTATTTTGTTATGGCCACATAATTTTATTTTGAGTGTTTTTAATTGATTATATCATGGTATCGATAGTCACTATTTGGCTTACCAAAGCATGGATTTATATATGTTACCTTATAATATAAAATTTTGTATTTTAATATATTTTTAACCCATTATATGCTTACTACATAATTGAGGAGAAACTTATTTTGTTA
>ML832510.1:18679-30815 GCA_009831015.1 Picea engelmannii
TGGTCAATGATTTGGGTGAGTTGTAAACCAATTTTCATTAAGAAAATAGGGTGGGATTTAAGGTTTTGGATGTTGTTGAATACCTCAATATTGTATTGTAAAGTGTGAAGTTAACACAATAAAATAAAGAGATTTTAAACTCTCAATTAAGTTGATTTTTCACTAAAAAAATTTAGAGAGTTTTAAATTATATTAGAATTACTTTTTTCCATAGAGTCACCAAACTCCTCAAATTTATCAACTATAAAAATCCAAAAAAATCCAATTAGATAAAATTGATTATAGATAGTAAATCCTTATTCAATGAATATGTTCAAATAAAATATAACACTTAACCCTAATCATTAAAGTTAAAGGGAAAATGTTCAAATAAAATATAACACGTAACCCTAATCATTGAAGCAAAAGGGGAAAAAATGGTGTTAACCAAAAGTGAGAAGAGATCCTTCTCTTAGACAAACCCTTAAAATAATATGTCCAAATAGAGTATAACACTTGACCTTAATCACTAAACGAAGCCAAAATAAAAGAGAGATCTTGATTTAAACCAAAATAAATATGTGTCTTCTATGTAGCATCCTTACTCTCTATGATCTTTGATCCCTTAATTCCTTCGCCCTATATTGCTCAAGATCTTTTGGAAAGTTTACATCTTAGCCATTACAAGATTCATAGAGTTTCTTCAGCTATTTAATGTTGGCTATGAAAGTGTAATGATATGCTTTCAGATATTTGAAATATTACGACTGAGAAAGCTTCAACTCCAGGTATTTTTGCATCTAAGCATTCAAACATTGCTCCCCTTTGCATACACTCTCTCATGTTGATCCTCAATTGTATTAAACCTTGGCAATATCTCTTGTATATTATTCTCAATTTTTCCCATACTTAGAAAATTTTTGAAGTCGTTGTGGGTTCATAATTCATTTTCCTAATCTTGATCAAACTTTCGTGACCCACAAAATACACTATTGATTTCTGTCACCCCCATTTTTCACCTACACTTAGAAACTTTTCAAAAATAATTTTTTTCGGTTCTAGGGAACCTTCCTAATTGTCTCGTCCATACCCAAAACCACATCGTCCCAATCCACTTCTTAATAACTAGCCAAACTCTTTATGACTTACCATAGGTCCACGAGATGTTACAACTCTTCTCCATACTCCCATTATCTCGCTTTTCTATAACCCCTGACTTCTCAACACTTAGTTTCTTTTTCTCAATTCATTTTTCCTTAAGTATTTATTACCATGGGTTTGCGGTGATTTCATCACTCCTCCATATACTATCCCTTACCTGATGATCCCATTACTTCGTCGTGCTCTTACCCCTCCATTTCATTACCCCTATGTTGCACCATCCCGATTTTCCACCACCCCGAAGTAGTCTATGTCTTTTCTTATCGTGTTCCCCAATTTACATTTAATACACATCTCCTGGAAATGACTAAAAATGGTTAAGTGTTAAAATCTGTTATTAATGGAAATCTTCTCAAGACAATTCCTTGTCAATTTTAATATTCATTTGTATTAACGATCCTTGAGTCAATATCCTTGGAGCATATTAAGGTAAACATGTTTATTTTGATATTAACATTTTAAAAAGAGTTATGCATTACTCTGTCACCTTGATTAAATAGGACAACCCAGAGAAAGGAATAGTTTTGTGGAGATACCATTGACCTACTTGGAGGAGGAGACCAAAGATTTCAGAAGTCAAGGGCATACATATATTTCTCTTCATTATCACTTCCAAAGAAGAGTTCGAACCATATTTAAAAGCAAGGAATTGTTTTGGCAGGATGCATTCCACAAGTCTACAATTTCAAGGAATTGATTCATGGTGCATTAAAAAAGTTGAAAAGAATCAAAGAATAATTTAGTTGTAAGTGGAATATCCTATTTCCTTATCCCCTTCATTTTTGAAGAGGATGCTCAAAATCCCATAGCCGAAAATGAATTTTAAAAGCTCTAAAGATGAGTAAATTTTGAAGACAAAGA
Source organism: Picea engelmannii (assembly GCA_009831015.1). Taxonomy (NCBI): domain Eukaryota; kingdom Viridiplantae; phylum Streptophyta; class Pinopsida; order Pinales; family Pinaceae; genus Picea; species Picea engelmannii. The sequence goes on from ML832510.1 coordinate 20,681, forward strand.
ATGGAGGATTTAATCTTCTACAAGAATATCTTGAAGACTCGACAATTATTCCATAGGACCTTTCAAGCATTCAGGTCATTTCATTATAAAATCCATATTCATAAATGGTATGGTTATTCGGTAGAGTATCCAAGCAAGAGTCTATGACTACTATTCCCATGCTCGCTCTATATATATTATACTTTTTTATTCCTGAAAAAATGTAATATTTGATTGGGAAAGGATTGTCTCCAACAAATTATATTTTCAGTTGGAAAAATTTAGAAAGAATAAAAGGTTCTACATGTCCTCATACTTGATTTTTTCCATTACACACCATCACATCTTCAAAGGATTACCTTTGGCTAATCAGGTCAATTGTAAACTCAAACTTGTTCAAATATGGTATTCGGCTCTTTAGAAACAAAAGGTTGCATACCACTTTTATGAAGTAAATAACGCATTAATTTCTTCTTTTAAAAAACTTATTCATGGAACAAATACATTTAGATTGTCTCTAGAAGTAGCATCCTTTTTAGATAAGAGAGGAAGTTTTGAGGCCATGGATAATTTTAGTGTTATCGAGCTATATTTCTCTCATGAAAAACCCTCATGTCTGCCTTATTATGTTTCAAATAAGATATTTTTTTATGAAGTATGCAAGCAATATAAATTTTGGGACCATTTATTTAACGAAAAGAGAAAAAGATAGTTCATTCCTCTACCATGGAAAATTGGGGAGATAATGGTAAAAATCATTACACACATCAATGAAATCTCAATTCAAATTTAAGAAAGAAAATGAATTCAAGGGTTTTGTCCCTAGTTAATTATTTATGAAACACATGACATATGCAGGCTACAGTGTATCATTTTCTAATACAATCCTATTTGGAGAAGAAAAGGGTGACAACCAAAACCCCCAAATGCTACATGATGAGAAAATTCAAGAGGATATCGAAAAATTCTTCAGTACAACTAATTAGCATAGACAATAAGGAAGATTTGTGAACGAGAGAAGTTCGCAGTCTCCTAATATTTCTCAAAAAAAGAAACCTACCCAAAGGAAGACCCCAGACTGTAGTTCAAGAGAAAAGGGAGTCCTCTATGGATAATTCCAATGACGGAGGTGAACAAAACCCTCCTAAGGTAAATCTAGAAAGACCACACAAACTCCCAGTCACTAGCAAGAGGAAAAGAGGAACAAATAAGAAACGAGAAACTGAGGGCATACCTGAAGAGGAAATCATTCTGGAAGACATGGATCTTGATGTAAATATTGAAGATATTGAATTTCTAGATGAAGAACAAAGGATGCAAGAGAGTAGAGAAATTGCAACATAATTGGACAGCCAAGATCCAATCATATTTGAAGAGGAATCTTTGACCCTACATGGTGCCACATTTGACAAAAAATCAAGAAAAATGGTTATTGAGAAAATCAATGCAAAAAATAAGAATATTCAAGGAAAATTGAACTCAAAAATTGACTTCAATGGAGTTCCACCCTCCAAAATTGTATAAATTCATGAAGCCACAAGAGAATGTTGAAATAGTGTAACTGCAAAGTGTATTCTAATTATTATTGTTATATTATTCATTAGATCAATCCCCTATTGTGGATTGATCATGTCGGTTATTGTAAAATACCAAATCCCTTTTTGTGGATTGGTCAAAACATAATTGTAATAGGAAGAATAAGAAGTCGGCCCCAGAATATATTAAAGGTGTTTATAACCACCCAGAAGAAGAAGTTGGCCCTGCTAGTGAAAAGACACCTCCACACGTGCCAAAGTTGTATAAATAAGGAGGCTAGCGCCTCACTTACATATACACACACTTGTTCATTGAGAAGCAAGTTTCGAAGCTAAAGTTGGAGAAGAGAGAGAGAGAGAGAGAGAGGTGCATTCTTGGGAGAGGAATTTATGTATTTGTTTGAGTTATCTCTTGGCATTGTATTGGCTATCTATAATAAGGAAGTTTTGTTGGGTTTTCTCCCCCATGAGGGTTTCCCAGGATAAATGATGTGTCTCGTGTGATTGCGTATTTCTCAATGATCTTATATTATGATATTGTTATCTAGTGAAATGAAAAGAACTCTAATAATAGCTTAAACCTTAACATGGAATCAGAGCTAAGCTGAAGAGAGCATCTTTCACAAGAGAAAGTGAAAAACGTCAATGTTGTCGTACATGCAAATTAGGGCTTTTATTGAAGAAGTATTTCAGACCCAAAACCATCTAGAAAAGTGTTCCCTTCCTCAAGGATCACTTTGGCATCCTCAACGCAACTTTTCAGTGGCTAGATCTCCCAGAAATTGAAACCCTAGTTTTCACAAAGTACCAAAAAACCAGAGTACCAGAAGTACCAGAAAACCAGAAGCACCAGTCCAGAAATCCGTTGGTCAAGTTTGAGGGGGTAAAATTTGTATTTTCATAAATCTTACTGCACCAGCTTACTCGCCTCAGCTCAGTGCATCTATCCCCTGGATCAGAATTTCAAAATTTGAAGTTTGAAAAAATAGGTTTTCCTCATAAAAACTCTAAGTTGCAGTTGCAATTGCAGTCTCAGAACCAGTTGTAGTATCAATTTCAGTTGCAGTATCAGTTGCAGTCGCATCTGTAGTACTAGTTGCAATCACCCTTGAAGTTCTTAAGAGTTGGTGATCATTGTCGTTGCTACCAGATGGTGCCTCTACCTGCAAATGTCGTCAAAGGTATGTACTCACACATGTTTAAATAGTTAAGATTTAAAGGGTATTTGAAGGAGAAGGGATCTCTATCCATAGATCCAGAAGGATCGCAAGATCCAACACATTCGGAGGAATGATGCAACCCAGGTGTGATTATTATGATATGCATCTATTTGTTATGACATTATTTTGATCAGTGTTCCATGTTTTAGCTATGACCATCATTCTAACCTTTGATCAAATTATGATTCAATGTATTAGATGGATTAAAAGTTGAGATCATAGAGCTTATCCTCTAACCCAACCTTCTTTCAAGATAGTGTATTGTCTCAGTACAAAAGACAGGTTGAAGAAAGCACTCGTCATCTTGAGTGAAGGAGACTTGGAAGAAAAGCAAGCACTCATTCTTGAGGACAAGGCTCCAGGTCCCAGGAGAAACCTCTTGTGTTAGTTCCATATTGCCATGAAGGAATGTTCGATCACAATACTATAAGAGTGTTGACCTCATTTCATATTTTATCTCTTACTTTTGATCTTTGCTTTTGATAAGCGATGAGTGATAGCTCTAAGGGAGCTACTGTGATGATTACTCGTGCTATTGCTTTATCTACTATTATCAAAAGGATATTATTCTTTCTTGTTGTTTTGTTCACCTTGTTCCAGGTCACAGGTAATAACCCTAAGGAAGCTATAGTGCAGGTTGCAGAAGGCAACATATTAAATGAGACATGAAGCAGACTATGTACATGACCATATACACTCATGTACCAAAGAAGATGAAGAAGAAGCTATCTCTTGAGATTCAAAATATATCATATGAAGATTGACTGAAAGGAGCAAAAGGCTCCAAAAATGACCAAACACTAGAACGAGAAGCAGAACTCGACTTAGTATTCAACACCAAGTATACCTTGTAAGAGATGATGAAGTCATTATAGACTCAGAAGAAATTGAGAGTAAGCCTGATCTCAGAAAGTATCAGATGAAGAGTCAAATTCCATGACTGGGAGACAGATGCCATGAGAAGACTAAATCATAGCTTCAGAAACTTCTAGGAGATATGAAATCTCCTGGGAAGATTCCCTTGTTTCAGTGACAAAGAAGGAAGCCAGTCAGAAAGACTAGGATATGGATTCTTCCTTAGAAGAGAAGTCAGTATTGACTTCCAATATTGATCTATACAGATCAAACATGTTGCAGATGTACAAAGCCTGATGTATCTCCAAAGGATTCTCCCAGCAAAAGGGAGAAGACTATGACGATACACTTATTGAAGAAATAGTTCTAGTATTTATGAAGACAACCAGAACAACCATGATTCATATATAGTATGAGATGTAGGGGGAGCAATCCCCATATTTAAAATTGAGTGGCATTTGGTGCAGTACACTAGTTGGGTCATGGAGACATGACTACAATGAAAGATAGAGTTACCTCCATGAAAGAAGAAGAGCTACCTTCAATATCAGTTACTGAGCCACTCTCAGTTTCGGATGAAACTGTTGTCGTGATAGAATAAGAAGATTTACTCTCATATTTTAGTAGCCACGGAGAGAGTGAAGCAGTCATTCTGAGCCTCAGAGAAGCTGCAGGTTCAGAGTCTCGGATTCTAGAAGGAACAGTTGAAGAGAGAGCGGAGGACATACTCCCAGACAGTGAGACAGATAGTGCCTTACAGAAATCACATAGAGTGAGCACATAATTGTGCAGATTGAGCTGCAGCTGAGCAAGTGTACCAGATTGGTAAAATGTAATGAGAAAAAATGATTTGAAGATTGAATATAGAAAGACTCATGTTTTCCAGTTGAAGAAGGATTTGTACGTGTTGAAGAAAGCTCCTAGAGCTTGACATGGCAGAATTGACAGTTTCCTGATGAGCTTGGGCTTTCCCAAGAGTAAAAACATCTACTTAAAGGTTATGAATAATGGTCCGGTGATATTGTTGTTGTATGTGGATGACTTATTCTTAACTAGATAATAAAATCTCATCACTGAATGTAAGAAGAATCTTGCTTCAAAATTTGAGATGAAATACCTTGGCCTCATGCATTATTTCTTAGGTCTTCAGGTATGGCAGAGTCCAGAGAGAATCTTCCTTAACCAAGGGAAGTATGCAGTCGAAATCCTGAAGAGATTCTACATGTTGGAGTGAAAGTCCATGAATACACCCATGGAAACGAAGCTGAAGCTATTGGTCGACACTTCGTTAGAATTGATTGATACCACACTGTATAGACAGATCATTGGATCATTGATGTACCTGACGAACACCAGACCAGATATATGTTTTTTCATGAACACTTTGAGTCAGTTTCTGGTAGAACCCAGACATGTTCACCTAGTTGCTGCAAAACATGTGATGAGGTACCTTAAAGGTACATTAGATTGTGGTCTCAGTTATGATGGAGATCATGATTTCACATTGAGTGAGTAAACTGATTCAGATTGGACTGGAAGTGTCTCTGACAGGAAGATCACTTTAGGATGTTGTTTCAGTTTGGGATCAGCCATGATCTCATGGCAGAGTAGGAAGCAATCCATCATTTCTCTCGGTACAACGGAAGCATAATACATTGTTGCGTGTTCTGCCAGCTGCGAAGCTATATGGCTTCGAAAGTTGTTTACCTGTCTATTCGACCTATAGATGGAAGCAACCATGATCCTATGTGACAACCAGAGATGCATAAATATGACAGAGAATATTGTATTTCATGACAAGTCGAAGCACATAGAGAACCGATATCATTACATTCGTGACATGGTGCAGAGAGGAGCCATAAAGCTCCAATATGTTAGCATGGATGAACAGGTTGCCGATGTGTTGACCAAGCCTCTATCTCATGTAAAGTTTGAGCACTTTCGAGATAAGCTTGGTATAGTTTGAAAGGACCTCCCTCGAAAGGGGGAGTATTGTTGTGTTGAGATATGCCAGCCTAGTAGTGTGCTTCCAGCTTAATTGTTGTGATGTAAAGCCAGTCTAGTACTGTGCTTCCAGCTTAATTGTTGTGTTGAGATATGTCAGCCTAGTACTGTGCTTCCAGCTTAATTGTTGTGACGTAAATCCAGTCTAGTATTGTGCTTCCTGCTTAACTCTTGTGTTGAGATATGCCAGCCTAGTACTATACTTCCATCTTAATTGCTGTGACGTAAATCCAGTCTAGTACTGTGCTTCCAGCTTAATTGTTGTGTTGAGATATGCCAGCCTAGTACTATGCTTCCATCTTAATTGTTGTGACATAAATCCAGTCTAGTATTGTGCTTCCAGCTTAACTGTTGTGTTGAGATATGCCAGCCTAGTACTATACTTCCAGCTTAATTGTTGTGACGTAAATCTAGTCTAGTACTGTGCTTCCAGCTTAATTGTTGTGTTGAAATATGCCAGCCTAGTACTGTGCTTCCATCTTAATTTTTGTGATGTAAAACCAGTCTAGTATTTTGCTTCCAGCTTAATTGTTGTGTTGTGATTCCAGCTTAATTGTTGTGTTGTGATTCCATCTTAATTGTTGTGGTGTTTTCCAACTTAATTGTTGTGTGGTGTGCCAGCTGAATTGTTGTGATGATGTGTTAGCTTAATTTTTTTGATGATGTGTCATCTTAATTGTTGTGATGATGTGCCAGCCTCGTGCTGTGATGATGTGTTTCTAGCCTTGTGTTGTGTTTCCAGCCTCGTGTTGTGATGATGTGTTGCCAGCCTTTGTACTGTGATATTGTTTCTTTTGATGTTGTATCAGCCTCTTGTGTTGTTATTGATGATGAGGATGTATTAGTGTTATACTAATCCATGTTGATGCATTTGATGATGATGATGCCACTTCAGCTCCTGATTCCTTGCTGAAGATGATGATGATGATATTTTTTCAACTTTAATGTTGAAGATGATGATGATGTTACCTTAGCCTCATACCGATGAGGATGATGATGCTACTCCAACTCCATGTTGTGTTGATGATGCTCCAGCCTCTGTGTTGTGTTGATGATGAGAAAAACTTCCGATGATTTATAGATACGCCAGTTAGTGTTCCAAGATGATATTGATGATGTTGTCCTCTCACCCACCTGATGTTGTTCATGATGTTGTCCTTTCTCTCGCCTGATGTTGTTGTAGAATACCCTTCTTGTTAAGAGGGAGTGTTGAAATAATGTAATTGCAAAGTGCATTCTAATTATTATTGTTATATTATTCATTAGATCAATCCCCTATTACTGATTGATCATGTCGGCTATTGTAAAAGACCAAATCCTCTTTTGCAGATTGGTCAAAACATAATTGTAATAGGAAGAATAAGAAGTCGTCCCCAGAATATATTAAAGAGGCCCCAGAATATATTAAAGGTGTTTATAACCACCCAGAAGAAGAAGTCGGCCCTACCAGTGAAAAGACACCTCCACACGTGCCAGAGTTGTATAAATAAGGAGGCTAGCGCCTCAATTACATATACACAAACTTGTTCATTGAGGAGCAATTTTCAGAGCCGCAGTTGGAGAAGAGAGAGAGAGAGAGAGAGAGAGAGGAATTTCTGTATTTGTTTGACTTATCTCTTGGAATTGTATTGGCTATATATAATAAGGAAGTTTTATTGGGTTTTCTCCCCCATGAGGGTTTCCCAGGATAAATGATGTGTCTCTTGTGATTTTGTATTTCTCAGTGATCCTATCTTATGCTATTGTTATCTAGTGAAATGCAAAGAACTCTAATAATAGATTAAACCTTAACAGAGAATCCCTAAAAATGTCAATTGAATATATAGAGAACGAGAATGCCATTTTAAAAGACAGAATTGAAGAATTAGAAAGTTATTTAATTCCCCTATCAGTATTTTCTAGTCTACTTGCTTCCATTAGGAGGTATGTCAAAGAAAATATTCAAAAGAGAATGTCCCTTATTCTCGAAACATGGGAAATGGAAACAAGTTTTGTTTCCTTAAGTTCAAGAATGACAAATTTCAGGCAATATCTTCAGGTTGATCTTGAAAATGATTAATAATTTTACAAAGGGGCCATTTCTACCTTTGTTGCAAAGTTTCAAGTGTTATCCGGTTCTAGAGGAAAGAGTCCCCACTTACGCGCTCCCGACGTGATACGTGTGTCCCCATGAACAGATGGGTGAGAGGGATCCCGAAGGATCTGAATATTGACGGTCCATAATACTTCACAACTCCAGCATTCAGAGGTTTTGGTGTTATAATGCCTTTGTTATCCCAAAGAGGTCAATGTTGGGCTGACTACAACGGAGATCCAACGGTTGGGATAGTTCCCGGGTATCCTCAAATCTACGGCCCACGTCACTTTGCGACTCTGGCATTCGAGATTTTTTACAGTTGTGAATTTATAACATCCCGAAGTTCCGAACTCCCAGGGATCTAAAGCCAATAAGAGCTTAGCTCCCTTCGTACTAGCACAGGGTTCCCAGAACTTGGTCATATGGTTCCTCTGAAAGTTCTCGTGCACTACACGCTTAACTCTTGGCCATGAATTTGTTAAGTTCGTGGGCATGAGCTTGTGGTCCCTTGGACGACTGGTTTGAAGGAAGCGCCTTTCATTCACATATCTTAATCTCTAATTTGGGGAAAAGGTATTTCTGAAGGATCAACAGAGTTGTAGTAGTCTCATAGAGTCTGCCTCGACTCCAGAACTGTGAGGTTTTTCCTTGGGAAAACACCTTGAATATTTTCCAACCACGCTAGAGGACAAACTTGCCATTTTACAACCATTCTAATGCAACAATTTACAGAAGAAAAATATGCCTTATTACCATTAATTTCATGAGAGGCACAATGTATCACAATCACAGACATTCAATCATACAATCCAATTTAAGTGCATAGGGTATATGACGTACTTATCTATTACAAATTGCATCCAACCAACCGACTATGGGTGTTATCCTTTCCACCACACCATAGGCTCAAAGGCATTCATCCTTAGCACTCTAGCCACCCTCGTTCCAAGCCATGATATCACTAGGGAACTTTTGTGATTTCTCATAAACTCTCTCTCTGTCACAACAACTCTTGCAATTCCTCAGATATTCTCTCTCTTTGTCACAGTCTCTGCAAGGTTTATCAGTTGCTCCCCAACATCAAGCTCGCCATCTTCTGCGCGTGTCATGTCTTCTGCATATCCGGGTCATACATTCCCTTCAGTATGTCTCCCTCTTGTCTATCTTCGTGTGTATTCTTACACACCTTTCTTCCTTCAAGAAAGTTTCGGACCTGTCCCATTCTTTCTGTCAGAAGGAAACTCGATTCAGTCTCGGCCTACAGTAAAAATTGTCCTATGTGGTACTTTGGTCTGACATGTTTTTGTATCCCTAGCTAGACCCTCCATGCTTCCATTCATTGGAGTGGTTGATGGTTCAACCACCAGTCATTTTTCTTATTAACTAATTTCTCCTTGGGATGAGGATGAGGCTTATTATTTCAACAAGGAGAAATTTGGGTGATTTTGACATAATGAACCCTCTCCACAGTTTCCCCACTCTTTTCCTCTAGTGATATCATGGCCAGTACTTCAAGGCTTCAACCCCACAGTCAATCGTTGGAAATCTAAACAAAAATACATTTATATCGTTCACATGTCATAGCATGGTAATCCTAATTAATTATTAATTACAAGTTGGGGGAAACAAGGGTATTGCATCAAACATATGCAGTTAGAATTCATTAGTAATTTACCAATATGATCATCTTAACAAAAATAATTTGGGGAAACCCTCCCCCTTGCACTTTCAATGTACAATTGTTTTCAACCAGTGTTGCAAAAATGCAATGAAATTCTACTTCATGACATTCGAAGACATACATGATGTTAGTCAACATTATTTTTTTCTTTATAATTCTTCATATTATGTTCTTATGTTGAAACCTTCTCGTATTCCACCCACATGCAACTACTCTAGTATGCAACTTCTTTGTTGCAATGTGTCTGATCCGACAAGATCATGATAGTTGATTCTTAATTGGCCAACACTTTTTAGGGTGTTTTTTTAATTTTAATTAAAACAATCATAGATGAATTTTTATTTTTATTTTTATTATTATTATTATTATATTAAAATAAACATGTTTTTTCCCCTCAGTTCAAGGTTTTTTCTCCTTTTTTCATTTTTTCTTCTCTATTTTTATTTGTTTTTCTATCTTTTGGGTTTTTTCTATTTTTTAATTATTATGTTTGCAAATGCACTAGTATTTTTTGCCATTGTTTCAAAATTGTTCCAATTTTAACCTCAAAAAAATTGCCATTCTACTATTGATTGCAATTGTTTTTTATTTGGGGGTTGATTTTAAGATTTTATTCGCAAGTGTTCTCGTTGTTAAAGCCATGAATTTCAAACAAGTTTCAATTTTGATCTAGAAAAGGGGGGGTTCTACTATAAGCACCAATTTTCAATTCTAGGGTTGATTTTAAGGTTTTCGTTACAATGGCACAGATTGTTAAGACCATGGTTTCAAAGAAGTTGTAATT